>CM077165.1:19535550-19699156 GCA_039583875.1 Platanthera guangdongensis
GCTGTGCTGGCCCTAGAAGGCCAAAGCGAATAGTTGTACTTTACTTTTGTCATGTGTGGCCGGCCTGCGAGCCGATGTATGGAAAACACTATTTTTTAAGTGAACTATTGTAAGTCCATAAGGCCATGTACCCTTTCAGTGTATTTGGTTTTCATTCCAGTGGTGTGGTTATGGACATTCATGATTATTGGATTTAGGTTTTGGGTTCTTTCAACTTTTAAAAGCTTCCGCTAGAATGCTCTGTGTAGGATGAGTAGTCTTAATTGGAATGTTTGAATATTCTTATGTAACTCTTCCGACTGTCTGTGGTATATGGCGCCAGATTCCAGCTGGACCTTCTGTTATATGCCATGCGATGGATGAGGCTGTTATAATAATAAAGTTTATTGTATATAAATATAGACAAGGAAAGAATGACTACATGAATATAATAAGTCAAGTTCTGTTGAAAAATTTTCAACATCTATGTACATCTAAGGGAATAGCAATACCTCGAGGAAAAAAGTTTTTAATTGCCTTTTTCACAAAATGGACTAGACAAATAGCTAAACCTGAATCTCAAAAGGAGTCCATACTTTCATCTTCTGTAAAATATTACTTTTTCATCCATTAATGATGTGCCAATTCTACCCACTCCAAAGGAATCTTTATTGACACCTGGGCCAATTATTCAAGAAGCTCAGACTTTCTTAAGATTACACTTAACTCATGTTTATGTTAATACAATAAATCTACGCCCAGTTATTTCTTCAACTAGTATCACTTAAGCAGTAGAATTAGTCACTTATACTTTATCCTCTATGCTTAAAGAATATGCTTCTCAAATAAAAAACATAGTGGATGATATACATTCTCAGGTAGATTTGATTACTACTTCAGTATAGTTTATGCAAGCAAAAATCTCTTCTTCAAACATTACAAGATCGTTCTTAACCTTTCTTGTGTGTGAGGTCAAGAAGGGGGAGAGTTCGGATGAGGAAGAAGATTTTGTTAAAGTTACATCATCATTACATGGACCTTATCCATTCATGATTGCTAGAAATGAGAATGTATTGGCTGGATTTGAACATAATTATGCACCAAACCAGGGGGAGTTGGCTGTTCAAACGTTCACTTAGAAAAAGTCAATGATAATGAAGAATAAACCCCAATATTTTCTAAAAGAGCTGTAATTGTTTCTTATACCTCAAAGGGAAAACAACTAAAATCATCAAGGAAAAGGAAGAATCCTATTATTGATAGTATTATATCTGCTAAAGTAAAAAATAAGAAGTTCTATTATAACTAGTGCTCAGCCATCTGGAGAGATCCTTAAGACCTATGTAGGAAGCTGTAGTTCTACATCATTCGTTATACCTCATGTCATTTCTATTCTACTAGAAGAACAAGATGTGGTCAATACCTATAATGGAACATATAATATTCTTATTTTACCACTAGCAAAACATTATGCTGACAGGAGATCAAAGAAGCAAAAGTTTGATGCTGCAACAAAATTTATCAAGGGTAAAGGTGTTGTGAGTTTTGAAAATGAAATGGAATAAATCAGAAGGTATATAGGGGAACTGGTAAGAAGAAAAATTAAACTTAATGGAGTATATCAGAATGCTCAAAAATACTGGGAAAGATTAATTTCAGTACAAGAGTTTCTTAAAGATAAATCTGATTATTGAAAATTCAAAAGTCTAATGCAGTACATTGAGTAAACAAAAGACAAGCTGTTGCCGAAACTTTACAGTTATTTGCTTAAGTTGTTTATTTTTGAATCTGCTGATAAAGCTTGTTGACACTCAGACAAAAGTTATAAATGCATATATATTCTAAAGGTATATACATTGAAATTCATGTTGGCATTTTAAGAGATTTGTATGAAAGCATCATATACTCAACTGCCTCTAATATATGTCCTTTATGATTCTTATTTGTCATTAGTACATGTTAATTCAAACTTTATATTTTTACTGCTGTATATTTGTAAAATCACTTTTGAAATTTTGTAAAATTTGTTAAATTAAATGGGGGGAGATTGTTGGGGAAAACTGTTATGATTTATCTTAACAAATTATTTTTAGTATTTTTACATCTTAGGTTTATTACCCATAATGTTTAGTAAGGGTAATTTAGTCTTAGAAGTCGTAGGATGTTGACACAACTGAATATAAGAGAAAAGTAATAAATTGCCAGCATGCGTCGACTAGAAGTCGATGCAACTTCGACTAGAAGTTGACGCAACTTCAACTGGAATTCAACGCTACTTCAAATAGAAGTCAGAACAACTAAATTTGATAAGTTGACGACATTCAAAGGATTATATCGACACATACTTCGACATGATATAGATGGAATGTCAACTATGTTGAAGCCAAAACTCGTTCTCAACGAGAGTTTGAACATAAGGGGGTAGCCTACACCTATTTCTCCTAAGCTTGGGCTCCTAACTAGTCACCAAGAACCAAAAAACTGACCTTGGACTGTAGCGTGGAGGTCCCACCACATGCCCGGAAGATCTCAAGAGAGCTTCCCATCCCTAACCAAAAACTAAGCTGGGCACCTTGGAGGGCTTATACAACCAGATGAAGAACAACCAAAGGAGGAAGAAGCCAAGAAAATGAATTGGATCCCCTCCAGAGGTGCCCACAAGATCGATTTATATAATTTCAAACATGGTCTGCAAATAACGTAATTTCGTTGTCCTGAAAATGCTATACACAACCCAAGTTGGTCTGCCAATAGCGTAATTCCGCTATTCTGAAAGGCTATTTGCAGACCTTCAAGGGAAGCTAGGTATTTTTGCCTCTGGACCCTACTGGGCAAGTAGCCCCTAAAGGATCCTCTCGCCTGAAGAATCGAATACTGAAATGAGTTGAGTGCTCCCCCCCCCCCCCCCCCCCCCCCCCCGCGACTTCTCAAAGGGCGAGTGTGTGGTCTTCACGCCATCTGCCTGACTTGGCGCGAACCTTTTCTCTTAACCCTATAGTATTTCCACTTACCTGGATGAAAGACCTTCCACCCGACTTGGTGAAATGCCTTCACACTCTTCGGGTGAGTGTACATCTCCCTACCCCACTCACCTACTTTGAATAGCTAGAACCTAAGGTCCTAGGCTTCGTCGTGAGATCTCACTCAGTGAATATGAGGTTGTACACAATCCCTGCTCTTTTCGAGCTGACTCTTTGCTCAAAAATAAGAGTCCAACCCCTTTTATTTGGTGAGTACTTGCTGACCTGGAAGGGAATCTTTTGTGGGTCCCTCCTTGGCTCTATAAAAATTCTAGGGCCTGATCATAACTTGATATACTATGCTCATCAACTGTCCATCCCTCAAGCTTTCACCGCTCCAATGATGTATGCCAAAATGGACCTGAAGCCGCTCTCGCAAGAGCTATTGGATCGTCTCGCTGCCGCGCAAGCGAAGACCACTTCTAAAACTTCCAAATATGCCCCGTGTTTCTCGTCCAAGAGGCCCACAGACTTGCCATATCGTCCAAGAAAGGCCAAGACCATTTGGCAAAACCTCACGGTGGACTAATCGGCCTCGCCAACTCCTATCCCTCGTCGTGATACCCCGTCCCTTACCAGAGGTAACTTATCTTCACCCTCATTAAACTGAGAGCCTATCATACTGAGAAGTTATTGCCCTCGCAGGATCCACTGGCGGAAAATAATGTTGGGGTCCTGGATAATGTTAATGTATCTCAGGCCTCTGGTGAGAATGAATTGCTCCAGGAGGAGGCCCCTCAAATTGCCTTGGTCGAACCCCCACTCGCCTCAGGTAATCAGTGTGCCACCTTCTCGCCATTTTTAGTTCATGTCCCACTCACGCCAATCCTTGTAGATGCCCCCTTCAGTTCAATGGGCAGTCAACCCAACTCCTAAGACCCCTGCTGTTGAGAATCCACATGATCCTGCGTCAGGCTTTTGACCTTTGATTGAAAAGACAACCAGCACCCCTCAATCAGGCGAGATCCCTCTCGTGGGGAAAATGCTGACCCGTCCATGACGAGGAAAATCACGTCAATCCTTCCCCGAGAGGCTCTTCGAGGGGAGACCTGGAACTTCTCACCAGCAACCAGATGAGGCTGCCATCCCTACGTCAGGTAAATAAGAACGCATATCTCATTACCGCTCGAAATTGATTCTACTAAAGACCAAACTTCCTTGCCAGGTTATCGGAGGGACCCGACGACCAATCCTGACACTGATGAATAACTATCACCGCCTCCTTCCCCCAGCGAGCTCATGGAATTCCTCTGCGATTCTCATGATACTGAATTAATGAGGGAGCAGATGGTGGCGGTCCCGGGGAAGGTCATCTGGATGCAGCGGGAGGCCTTCAATCATGCAGATGCATATCAAGCTGCCACCGAGCACCGGCTGAGTGCACTGGAGAGTGATGTTTTGCACCTTATCAGGGAGATGGAGCAATAAGGAGGCCGATGTGACACATCTCCCAGAAGGCATATCGCGCGATCCTGGGATCAGATGCGCTTGGTCCACTAGGAGCTAATCGCCGTAAGCACATACTACTACCCGCGAGTGACTTCGAAGTCAGGGAGGCGAGGTCGGGGCCACTGACAATGGGTCCAACACTAAGTCCGTTGACACTCGCCACCCTTACCCAGCCTTCCTCTACCCCTTGTTTACATATACCCCTTTTATTTTGTTTTGTAATAATAAACATTTATGCCTGCTCTCACCTGACCAGTGGCCTTTTGTATTTATGCATCGCTTTCATATTGTATTGTTTGACGCCTCTGCCAAATGATGTACTCGCGTGTCATATACCTTTTTCTTTATACCCATCTCGCTATGACTTCTTCTTACCCAATATCTTCCCTAGTGGCTTTCACCATTCATAGGTACGCAGAGCGACGATAAGGCAAAGTGGATTATGAGGTGTCAGGATAACACAATTACTATCAGCAGCCCCGATGCCTGATGAATCATGTTATTACTGAATTTTTCCTATAAATAGCTCTCCCACCTACCACATTTACTATCGTTTCGATTTCAAGTCTTCGTCTTATTTTTTCGCGCACTCGCGAACTCTGAGCCACACGCCTGCATAAACCCAACTTCCATCACACATTCACAAAATGCTGAGAGAGACCGACGGTCGGGCTTGGTGCACGTATGGGTTCATCGACCATGACTTCCCACTACAAGCTGACCGAAGAGGAGTATCTTTTCCCTGTCAACAACTACGTGTTGTCGGGCTTCGTCGCACATGTGGTAACATCATTATTATCTTTTATCTTTCTATAAAAGGGATATAACTCCCTTCAAAATTTGACCCCTTTGGTTGTTAAGTCTCCTGATCAAAATACTTAGCTTGGTTTTTGGGCACCTGATCAAAAGCTCAAAGGGTTGCTATATCTCCCTTAGAAAATAGATATTTTGGTGGCAGGGCACCTGATCAAAAACCTGTAGTGGATTCCTACCAGGGAGGTAGAAGAGTGGGTGTACCCAAGTTTAGGGGAACCACTATAAATTCTTTGTGTCGTCTGGATTGCCTTTATTTTTTATTTTTGTTGTGCTGTGATTGTCTTTGTTTTTATTTTTTCTCTCTATATATAGATATCACTTATTTCAATTCCGCTATAAAAATTAATCAAAAGCTTTCAAACTCTATTCACCCCCCTCTAGAGTTAGTGTGATCTATTCCTTCACTTTCAATTGGTATGAGTGCCTTGGTCAATAAAAAGTCTGTGAACTGGAGTGTTTGTTATTTGATTTGATCAAGAAGAAGAACTCAAAGGAGGAAGCTGTTTTGGGAGGATTTTGGGAATATACCTTCAGGCGAAATGCCCTCAGTTATTGGTTACTCCAACCAGTTTCATCAATGCTTCTAAGAGGCTGTCCTCAGTCCTCTTTGGGAAGTGGGAAAGGACAATCCCCAAGCCATGTAGGGCCTCATCTTCTAGGATAATTTCTGAGGACATCCGGGCTGTAATATCCACCTCTCCAACCCTAGAAGAAGATTTTGTTCCTCCTCCCTCGCCTCCTCTTCTATAACCATAAGCTATCATTAAAGAAACCCCTTCTACTTCCATTCCTCCAGTCTCACAACCACCATCACCTATCCAAATTCATGAGGATACACCATCTCCACCTCCTCAGTCTCCTCTACCATCTCATCTTGATGATATTCCATCCACTTCTACTCATCAATAACCACTCCTATCATCTCCAACATACAGTCCACATCATTCACCTATACATAATATCCCTCCATCAGATGCACCACTATATTTACCCAGCATTCCACTTACAGATATCTCTTCAGGATTCTCCATCTCTTCAAACTGTGGTCATACTTCCCCCTATACCACCTCTAATCCTGAACAACTATATCTAAATTTCTCTGATATTGCTCATGATCTTCTAAAATTCATTACTCCTACCATGCAGAAGCTTATTGCTGATGTAGTTTCTCCTCTGGTAGAGTCTATTTATGTAACGCCCCGAAACTCAAAAGAGGGATATGTGGCATTTTGAGCCAAGTTTGAGACTTGGTAAGGGTCACACGGCCTGGACACGGGCGTGTCCCAGGGCCGTGTCATGCTCGGGTTCGATGATGGCCGTGTGGTCGATGAATATGCAGTCGATGATCGTTGAGACATCGAACATGGCCTGAGACACGGGCGTGTCCCAGACCATGTCCTACTTGGGTAGTTAGCCGAGTTGTGTCAGGGGAGAAACACGGCCTGGAGCCCAGGCATGTTCGGGTTTGACACGGGCGTGTAAAATGTGACCCAGGCATGTCAAATACCCGTGTTCTCCTCGGGTTGTGTTTGGTCCTGTGTCGATGGAGGAACACGCCCAGCAATACGGGGGTGTACTGAATGACACGGGCGTCTCGAAAGCCCGTGTTCTTTTCAGGATGCAACGGTTTCGGCATTGATTGAGGCACACGGCCTTGGACACGGGTGTGTCACAAGCCGTGTTCGGCACAGGTTTTGGATTTTAAGTGCGAATCGTGACCGTCCATTTCCTTCTTTTGGGATCCAATGGCCCAGGGTTATTCTTGCTGGGTTATACCCGAGAATAGGGTTAGAAACCCTCATTCCTTTTGGGTTTTCTCTTTTTAAGAGTTCTAGAGAGAGGGGAGAGCAAGGAAGAAGAAGGAGGAGAGATCCGGCCGCCGGTGGAGCTTCGGAGCCCCAAATCGTAAGCCGAGTTCGGATCTACGGAGGCAAGACCGTTATGGTGCTTTTCATCCGTATTGATCTTCATGGGGCCAAAGAGAAATGCTAGGGTAACGATTCTCATCTTGGACATGTGAAGTCCTCTTTCCTTTTGCATAGGAAGCCAGCTCTCGCGAGTATGCGGTGAGTGTGAGGTGTTCCTTCAGGTAGACATGAATAGTCCCCGTTGTTTTGCATGTAGAGTCCGTAATCGAGAAACGGCCATGAGCATGGTGTGTGAAGCCTACCCGGACAAGTTGGTATGGATCGGTGATGTTGCATTGCATGAATGGCCAGAGAAGACCCCGCGCCGATGGTTGTTTTTCGAGTTTTCTACGCAGTAGATTGCAACATGTAACCTTGGGGACTAACTCCGAGGTGCACCCGAAAAACTGGGCAGACGTGTGATCCTGACAACATGGTGGCATGGGAGCCAACTTGTAGATAACTGGGTTATGTAAAGTGTGTGATCATATTGCGACTCGGGGAAGCTTGACCCGCACATATGGCTTAAATTGATGTTGCGATATGAGCAACGGGTCAGGTGGAACCGTACCCGCTCTATGTCGTTTGGTTAGAGAGACCTAAGGTACGTGGTACTCGCCGTTGGCATAGATGGAGGGTCTTGGGGCAAAGGCCAGAAAGACCATAATGCTCACGAGAATTATCGTCCAAGGGGTGGTGTTGAGACCACGGATTTTGACCGGGTTCACCGAGAATGTGCCCTGAGAGCACGGGGTGTGTGGCCGTACAAGCCTATGCATGTGATGATGTGTAATTTCACTACTGTTAAGCTATGCTAATAAAGTGCAGGGAAGGAGCATCGCCACCCCGAGTTTAGGGGTGGGGTTGTTATAATTTGGTTAGCTTAGCTGACCGTTGCTTTTGTTTGCCCCCGCTTTAGTGGATTATTGCTTGCAAGTGCTGTGGAGCCTAGTGGAAATTAACGGGCAAAAGCCCTTGTTCCTGAGCCGGCCCTTGAAGGCCTAAATTTGAATGTTTACTTTTATTCTCATGTGTGACCGGCCTTTGTGCCGAGGTTTGGAAGACACTTTTATTTGAGTAAACTCTTGTAAGGCCATAAGACCAAGTACTTGTGTATTTGTATGTTCATTCTTGTTGGGTTTATGTAGTGGACATTCATGCTGTGGCTGGGTTCTTTATTTGCAACTTTTAAACTGCTTCCGCTAGAATGTACTCTGTGTAGGACGTTGGTTTTTGGAAGGATGGTACCTTTGCGTAAGCCTTCGGTCTGTCTGTGGTATATGGTGTCGGGCCCCGACCGGACCTACTGCTATATGCCATGTGACGGATAGGGGGTGTTACAATTTGGTATCAAACTACTAGTTTCAGTCAACTTAAATGAATTCGTGGATGAATTATTTTAAGGGGTGGTGAGCACACGTGTGTGCGTCATCGTTATAACATAAAAAGAACCCATGAATGTCCACTTAGGAATGAAAATACGCATGTTTGGGGAACCTGCGTGTTCCTATAATTATTTTTTGCAGTTTGTTTGGTCGCTTAGTGATGTTTTGTACAACTATAGGTGACCAGGAGTGGTGCAGGGCCATCAAAACACCCGGTTTCTGAGGCTAGTAGCGCATCGAATGATGTGCCTGTAATACCTCCCTCGATAGAAACCATACGATTGGTGGCTAAAGCGGTGTTTGCTATGATCAATGCGCAGCCTGCAAGGCAAATACAACAGCCTGCTCCTGCGGTGGAGCAGGTACCGCTTCAAGTAGCGGAACCGAGAAGGGTGGAGCAAGTAGTGGTGGAGCCTTTGGTGCCTAGGAGAGCAACTGAAAGGCAGCTCAAGCTTATTATGGGCTTCAATCCTCCGGTGTTCTCAGGGACGGGAACCCATCCCAAGCTGAGGATTAGCTCTCCTTTGTTAAGAGAGTCCTGACAGCTACTGAAACCGAAGAGTGGCAGATGACCACCATAGCTACTTTCCTGTTGGACGGAGATGCAAGACTGTGGTGGGAAGGTTTAGAGCTACATCACCCGAGGGGAAGGCAACTCACAGACGTCTTGATGGAAGAATTTTCGAGACTATTCTTGGCAAGGTACCTTCCCTCGGCTCAGTGGATTGCAATGGAGAATGAGTTCCAGAGGTTGATGCAAGGAGAGAGTAGCGTGGATGAGTATCTCCACGAATTTACATGGTTGGTTCGGTATGCTAGCTCTACGTTCGCGGATGAGGAGCGTAAGACAAACCGTTTTTATGAGGGTCTGAGGGATGACCTAAGGCTACTGCTCTCGAGGCCTATGATGCAGGGCTTCTTGACCCTGGTCAATACGACACGGTCGTTGGAAAAGGATCTGAGGAATGTGCAAGCAAAGAGAGACTCTGGTGCTAAGAATACAGAGTTCAAAGTGCCAAATACCTCAAAATCTGGGTATCGTAAGTTCTATAAGAAGGCTAGGACTTCGGGTCCAACCCCTTCTTCCGGTGCTTCGGGGGCAACTATAAGCCGAACCCCGGGCACATGCTATAACTGTGGAAAGCCGGGACACTTTGCCTGAGACTATTGGAGCGGACGTCCAAAGTCCGAGAGGAAGCCGGGAGCGACCTATGAGGAGAAGGGCAAGGAGGTGGAGTCAACCACATCCCATTATGCTCTGGCTCAACCTAGAGTCTATAACCTTGGCCAGCAGGAGGCCATCAAGCAAGTAGATGTGGTGACAGGTACGGTTTAAATTTATAGCAAGTTAGTTTTAAACACTTGTTACATTGCATGTGTTACCTTACTACTATTTGTATAGGCTTTGTTTTGATTTGTGATAATCCGGCGAGAGCACTCTTGGATATGCGAGCATCACACTCCTTTTTTTCCGAAGGATTTATATCGCGCATCGGAGTACCTTCTTTGATGGCAAAGGACAAACTGGATGTGTTGTTGCCGAATGAGTGTTCGATGCGCGCAGATAGAGTCTATGGCGTAAAGATTCATATTGGGAGTCAGGAGTTTGAAAGAGGGTTAGGTCTACAATACTCTATAGGGGGGGGGTGAATAGAGTATGTTTAAAATTTATTAGGTCCCAATTCAGGAAGGTGCTGTTACAGCTTTTGCTGTAAACTGAAAATGTGCAGTAAATAGAAAGCCGAAATACAGATAATATTAAACCTAATCACAGCCACACAGCAAGAACAAAAAGAAAAAGATGAGCAACCAGACTACACAAGGAATTTATAGTGGTTCCCCCTCAACTGGGTACATCCACTCTTCTACCACACTTGGTAGGAATCCACTCAGATTTTTGATCAGGTGCATGACACCAATGGGTTTTGATCAGGTCCCCAAAAACCAACTCAAGTCTTTTGGTAAGGAGACTTGCAACCAGGATTCACTTTTGAAGGGAGATGACAACCCTTTGTACAGGAGGGGGTGAGAGAGTGATTGTTGGGTATTGTATCCACAACGTACCTGATTTGAAGAAGCCCCTGAACAAGCTAAGGTAAATAGACAATGTATTTGATGAAATCTTTTAAGTTGTGCTTGCAGTTATTCCACGCTAAGTACACACCAATGTTAGGGTGCAGTAGGTCAATATACACGGGTCTGCGTGACGTAATCCCTCGTTGAGCAGATCAGTGTGTTGGCCTACGTGTACTCTCTCAATTGGAGTGTACTTATTTTCAAGTACATGGCTATGATAATGCAAGAGCAGACAAGGAGCAAGGATGGGTCAAAGAGCAGCTCATGGGTGGAAAGACGAAAAATCATCTAAGTAATAATCGACGAGAATCACTAGTGATTCTCGCCGAATCATCAAGAATCACTGGCTGATTCTCGTCGTCTCTATCCCGCTAAATCAGAGCATGCAAATCTGTCACTAAGTCAAAATCGTCGAGAATCACTGGCTGATTCTCGCCGAATCGACGAGAATCACCTTCGATTCTCGCCGATTTTGCCTTAGGCGAATTTCTGGAACCCGCTGGACCGGACTCAGCCGCTGGCGCTGTTTTGAACCGGGCTTGGGGTTTCTTGTTGGTGGGTCCCACAATAGTCATCTTGAAGACCTAATGTATAAATACATCTGTATTTTTGAACAGTAAGACAAGAAGACAAAAGAACGAATACACGATTTTGAAAAAGGAAGAAGCCGAGCCGCCGACGTGATCTAGATCGGAAATCCTTCTCCGCCGTCGTCGTCGCTGCTCGTGCAGTTGATCGCCGTCGTTGAACTTGGTTTCTTCCAGATCTCCCGGTGACAGAAGCTCAGCCAAGCACAGCGTCTCACGCGTCTAACTAGAGATCCTTTGTCTCTTGATTCGTAGATCGGGAAAACCTTCCCCTTCCGAATCGATCGAGACGATCGATCCTAGTGTGACCGTTGGAAGATCTTGCTAGCTTTGCTACGAAGATTGAATCTCCAAAGAACAGCCGCAGCACGCCGTTGTCGTCGCCGATCCCGAGAACCAAGCCGCCGCCCTTCTTGCCGCCGCCGGTTTCGGGGAGATTCTCTCCAAGTGAGATCTAGGGTTGTGGATTCTTCGTTGACTTCAAGAACACATCATCGAACGAAGAGGGACACCTTAGTCTCCATAAGTTGTTTGTATTTCTTATACAATCTATTTTCAATTTCTTTGTAACGGACCGATTGGTCCCTAGTTGTAAGGTTTGGGTGCAACCCGTGTTGTGGGAGTGGTGACTCCTACGTGTGGAAGGGTTCCTTCCGTTAGTGCAAGGATTGGATTTCAATCCTGTTGGTGAAGTGACCGAGTCATCCCTGGTTGGGAGATAGGTCGAAGGGGGAAAGTGGACGTACCCAAATCGGGGAACCACTATAAATTGCTTGTGTCCTTTCTGTGCTGTGTTGTTTTGTTTTCGTGTGCAGGTACGATTTTAATTCCGCAAAAACGCTGCAAGACACCTATTCCCCCCCCCCCCATAGGTGAAGGTAGTTGACACTAAGTGGACTTTCAAGTGGTATCAGAGAGAGGTTACTCAACAAATAGGTTAACGCCTTGAGTAAGTTCCTGCCACTAGTGTCAAGAAGAAGGCAGACTTCTACTATGGACAGACTCAAGTACACAGGCAAGATCCCAGTGTGCACCAGGCTAAACTTTCCTATCTGGAAGGAAAGGATTAGGTTCTACATGGAAGTGGTCGATCCCCGACTCTTCATGATCGTGGAGGAGGGACCTTATGTCCCCACTAAGGCCTCCACCATTGATCCTACCAAGAAAGTGCCAAATAAAATTTCTGAAATGGACAAGGACGAGATGGTGCTGGTGGGACTTGACAAGAAGGCGCAGAACATTCTGGTCAGCGCGGTCGATGACTCAATGATGCAGAACTTCTGCAACTGCAGGACAGCAAAGGAGATCTGGCACTGCCTGATTATCCTAATGGAGGGCACTGATGAAGTGAGGGATGATCGGAGATCCCTCCTGAACCAGAAATATGAGGCCTTCAGACAAGGTCCTAAGGAATAGATCGGAGTCACCTTCGGGAACTTCCTCAAGATTGTCAATGCCCTCAAAGGATATGGAAGAGTGTTCACTGATGGTGAACTTAATGATAAATTCCTTAGGTACCTTACTAAGGAATGGGACACAAAGATCTGCGCCATCCGAGAGTTTGGCAGACTTGCTGAAACAGACCCGCAAATTCTGTTTGGGAAGCTGATGTCCTATGAGCTTGAACTGAACACCAGGAAAGCAGAAGAAGATGCAGAGAAGGCTGCAGCCAAGGAAAAGACTGTGGCCCTAAAAGCCATTCACTCCAGGAAGGGCAAGGGTGCGGTTTCATACCATGGCAGGAAAAAGGATGAGGAGGAGGACTCCGAGCCATGCTCCTCCAGCTCAGAGTTGTCTCATGAGGAAGATTTCTCCCTCATCACCCGAGAATTCAAGAAGTTTCTCAAGATGAGGAATCAAAGAAAGAGAGATGGCTCCTCCTCCAGGCATCAGAAGAAAAATTATTCTTCTGATAGGTATGCTTCTAAACTGAATAAACATCGCTCCTCTGACATTATTTGTTTTGGATGCAATAAGCCAGGACACGTCGTGGCCGACTGCCACCAAGGCAAGAGAGAAAAGGGGAAGGGAGAGGAGCACAAGTCCTCTAGAGATAAGAAGAAAGAGAGGAGCTACATCGCCAAAAAGCCAAAGACACTGAGTGAGTCTGATTCCTCAGACTCCAGTGATGATGAGGAAGCCTACTTCGGGCTGGTCGGTCGCTCCGCCTCAGAAGGAGAATGCCCCCCATTTACTGGGAAGGTAAAAGCACACACCCCTCTCTCCGACTCTGAATCTGATCCTGAGTCTCAGGATGATGACCCTGAGGATAGCCCTTCGGCCCGTGAAGCAGAGCTCCTTGAGAAGTATGAGCTTCTGTTCAACACTTTTGAGGAGTGTCGTAAGAGATTGAAGGCTGAGAAAAAGGAAGTGAAATTCCTTAAGGGTGAGAGTGTCTCCCTAAGGGAAGAGATCACCAGTTTGATCTCTCTCCGACAGGAGCACCTAGACCTGACTTCAAAGCATTCAGAGTCTCTTAAGCTCCTTGATCTTAAGCAGGAGGAAGTCGACAAGTTGGAAGAACAACTTGCGGTAGAAAGGAAGATCGTCAAGAGCTTCTCTTTGCCAAAAACAGTTCTTCCATTAGTTGATACCTTCTCTGCTCAGGCCAAAGGAGCTGGCTTGGGGCATGTAGGGGTATCTGGTTCCTCATCCAGGAGAAACAGGAACCAGAGAAAGAATAAGGCCGCCAAGAAGGCCTCTACTGCTGAAAAGGGAAAGGCCCCACTCAGTCCTGTTGCGTTCAGAAAGCCTAGCTTTCCCTGCAACCAACATGACTTTGAGTCAACCTTTGGTCATCATTTCCGGCCCTCGGTTGCAAAGCCAAAGAGCCGATATGATGGTTGGAATTTTTCCCGCAACTTAGGTGAGAGTTTCTTCAAGGCACCTTATGAGGAAATCCACATGGGAAATTATGGTCAATTCTCTAGCGGCCATAATAGAAAGCAGGCACCAAAAGCCAAGCTTGTTATACTGAAGGAACAGAAGGTGAAGAAGTCATGTGACTGCAATCACTATGATGCCTCCACCTCCAAATCCAAGGCCCCGGCTATACCCACCATTCCCAAGGTAAAGTAGGAGCCTAGGAAGAGGTACAACAGATTTGACTTTTGGTGTTGTGGCAAAGTCGGTCACTTTGTCGTGGATCGCTGGTTTAATCCGAGGTATAACGAGACTCCTTATGTTAGCAATGCGAGGCCGACCACTCGTAGGGTTAACCACCCGAGGGGGAGTATGCTAACCAAGAATGTAGGACCCAAGTTCGATTGAGTTCCTAAGGGAAATTAATTTTGTTTTGCAGGAATGTCCAAAGGCCACCAAAACTCCAATATGGTACTTGGACAGTGGATTCTCCCGGCATATGACTGGGACAAGAAGCCTGCTGCGTGATTACACTCCAGTCGAGAATGGACCCAAAGTCATCTTTGGGGGGTCAGATCGAGGAGTCACCAGATGTTACGGTATAATTTCCAACGGTATAATCTCTATCACCGACGTGGCTTATGTTGAAGGGTTAAACCATAACCTGATCAGTGTAAGTCAGTTATGTGATAAAGGTTATGACGTTAAGTTCTGCAAGGATAAATGCCTGATAATATCATGTGCCTCTTCTGAGACGGTATTATCAGGCATTAGGAGCAGAAATATCTTCTGCTTAGATTTTCTTAGCTTAGATTCATATACCCCCGTATGCCTAGTAGCAAAAGGCAGTGCATCTCTTTGTGAACAATGGCACAAGAGATTGACACATATTAATTACAAGACAATTAATATGCTATTTTCCAAAGATTTAGTGAGGGATGCTCCCATTATTCAGTGTATCAAAGATAGTCCCTGTCCTGCATGCCAGATGGGCAAACAGACTCGGGCTACCTTTAAGGGCATCTCAGACAAAGACTCCTCCAGATGTCTTTATCTTCTGCACATGGACTTATTTGGTCCAATGCAAGTTCATAGCTTAGGAGGGAAGTCTTATATGCTTGTGATTGTAGATGATCACTCTCGATTTACCTGGGTGTTCTTTTTAAAACGCAAGTCTGATATGTTTGACATCTTCACCAGCTTTGTCAAGCAGATCCAGAACGAACTTAACTGCTCAGTGGTCAAAATCAGAAGTGACCATGAAACAGAGTTCGAGTCTGGTGCTATGACAGAGTTCTGTGAAGAACTTGGTATCTTTCATGAGTTTTCCTCCCCGCGCACTCCTCAACAAAACGGAGTCGCGGAGAGGAGAAATAGAACACTCATTGAAGCCTGTACGACAATGCTGAATGACGCTTCACTCCCAGAATACTTCTGGGCTGAGGCGGTCAATACAGCTTGTCATGTTCAAAACCGGGCGTTGATCAACAAAAGTAATCGTAAGACGCCTTACGAACTACTAAAAGGCAGGAAACCAACCATGTCCCATTTGAGGATCTTTGGTTGCAGATGTTATGTACTGAATAATGGGAAGTACCCGCGTACTAAATTTGGTGAAAAATGCTTCGAAGGCATATTCATGGGCTATAGTACCCACAGTCGGGCATATAGGGTCTTCAATAAGAAAACCCTAGTGGTAGAAGAATCAATTAATGTTGTATTTGATGAAGGAAGCTTGCTTAACAACAATTCTTCTAGCGGTATTCTTGAAGATGCAGGTGCACGACTTGAACAGCTGAGTCTCGATGAGACCGCTAAAGATGAAACTCCTAAGTACGTCAATGTTTCCACCTCAACGTCAACTGGGAATGTTGAAGATCAAAATGGAGCAAATCTCTTAGAAGAAGGAGAAGCCCAAGAAGTAGTCGAAGCTCCAGACGCCAGACTTCTAGAGCTCCGGCACGTGAGGGATCATCCTAGAGATCAGATCATCGGAGATCCTCGTGACGGTGTCAGAACTCGAAGAGGTACTATTAACGAGATTTTGCATCTTAGCTTCCTGTCACAGGTTGAGCCAAAGAAGTTTGACGAGGCGAACAAAGATGCGGCATGGATTTTGGCCATGCAAGATGAACTGCATCAATTCGAATGATGCAACGTTTGGATGCTGGTTCCCAGACCACAAAAGCAAAATGTGATTGGCACCAAGTGGATCTTCAGAAACAAACTGGATGAACATGGTGTCATCATAAAGAACAAGGCCAGGCTGGTGGCTCAAGGTTATAGACAGGAGGAGGGGATTGACTTCGACCAGACCTTTGCACCAGTGGAAAGGCTCGAAGCAATCAGATTGTTCCTGGCATATGCTTCGCACAAAGGATTCACAGTCTATCAAATGGATGTGAAATCAGCATTCTTGAACGGAGACCTGAAAGAGGAAGTATACGTCGCTCAACCCCCAGGTTTTGTCAATCCTACTTATCCCAATCATGTATATTTTCTTAATAAAGCTCTATATGGTTTAAAACAAGCTCCACGAGCTTGGTATGAGACTTTATCTAGTTTTCTTCTTGAGAACAAGTTCTCTAGAGGTAAAATAGATAAGACATTGTTTCTCAGGGAAGTCAAAGGCAAGATTTTGCTGGTGCAAATCTATGTCGATGACATTATATTCTGCTGAACGGACAACAATCTTTGCAAAAAGTTTTCTAAACTTATGCAAGGAAAGTTTGAAATGAGCAGTATGGGAGAGCTAAAGTATTTCTTGGGACTTCAAGTGAAACAGTCTGAGGATGGAATCTTCATCTCTCAGACGAAGTTCACAAATGAACTCCTCAAGAAATTCGGTATGGAGAATGCAACCTCTATGAGGACTCCAATGGGATCCACTATGTCTCTGGATAAGGATGAGAAAGGTAAACCTTTCGATGAAACCAAATACAGAAGCATCATTGGATCCCTGCTCTACCTTACTGCCAGTAGACCGGATATCATGTTCTCCACATATGTCTGTGCCAGATATCAGGTAAACACTAAGGAATCTCACTATGTCGCTGCAAAGCGAATTCTAAGATACCTTAAAGGTACTCCCAATCTTGGCTTGTGGTACCCGAGAAACAATGATGTCGAGCTAATAGGTTTTTCAGATGCTGATTTTGCAGGGAGTAGGGATGACAGGAAAAGCACTTCCGGGACGTGTCAATTCCTCGGAAGAAGGATTATCTCATGGAACAACAAGAAGCAGAATTGTGTAGCAACCTCCACAGCAGAGTCTGAGTACATCTCGGCAGGCAGCTGTTGCGCACAACTCCTATGAATCAGAAACCAGTTAGCCGACTACGACCTTCAGTTCAAGTAAGTACCAATGTACTGCGACTCCTCCAGTGCAATTGCAATTGCTAACAATCCGGTATCGCACAGCAGAACGAAGCATATTGAAGTGTGCTACCACTTTATTCGGGAGCACGTGGAGAACAAGGACATCTCTCTCTGTTATGTCCCCGCGGACAAGCAGATTGCAGATATTTTCACAAAGCCCTTAGACGAAGCCAAGTTCAGTCTTTTCAAAACTGAATTGGGGATGCTAAACTATGAGGAATGAAGACTACAGAAGCTCCAGACTCGTGCATCTAGGGGGAGCCTCTGTCAGGAACTCAAGTGTGAGCACAGGTGCAAGAACTAAGGGGGAGCAAGGGGTCAAATGCAACAGACCCAGATTTGCAGAAGCCGAAAAGGGGGAGATTACCCTCTCAGCTAAGGCTAAGGTGGCTCCAAGTTAACTCTCAAGAAATTGGTATTGGTAATGAATATCTCTCTCAACTCAATTTTAAGTTTATGATTTTCATTCCTATATGCTCTATTCACCTTAGCTTATAGGGTTTAGGCTTTTTCAAATAGGGGGAGATTGTTGGGTATTGTATCCACAACGTACCTGATTTGAAGAAGCCCCTGAACAAGCTAAGGTAAATAGACAATGTATTTGATGAAATCTTTTAAGTTGTGATTGCAGTTATTCCACGCTAAGTACACACCAATGTCAGGGTACAGTAGGTCAATATACACGGGTCTGCGCGACGTAATCCCTCGTTGAGCAAATCAGTGTGTTGACCTACGTATACTCTCTCTATTGGAGTGTACTTATTTTCAAGTACATGGCTGTGATAATGCAAGAGCAGACAAGGTGCAAGGATGGGTCAAAGAGCAGCTCATGGGTGGAAAGATGAAAAATCATCTAAGTAATAATCGACGAGAATCACCAAGTGATTCTCGCCGAATCATCGAGAATCACTGGCTGATTATCTCCGTCTCTATCCGGCTAAATCAGAGCGTGCAAATCTGTCGCTAAGTCAAAATCATCGAGAATCACTGGCTGATTCTCGCCGAATCGACGAGAATCACCTTCGATTCTCGCCGATTTTGCCTTAGGCGAATTTCTGGAACCCGCTGGACCGGACTCAGCCGCTGACACTGTTTTGAACCGGGCTTGGGGTTTCTTGTTGGTGGGGCCCACAACGGTCATCTTGAAGACCTAATGTATAAATACATCTGTATTTTTGAACAGTAAGACAAGAAGACAAAAGAACGAATACACGATTTTGAAAAAGGAATAAGCCGAGCCGCCGACGTGACCTAGATCGAAAATCCTTCTCCGCCGCCGTCGTCGCCGCTCATGCAGTTGATCGCCGTCGTTGAACTTGGTTTCTTCCAGATCTCCCGGCGACAGAAGCTCAGCCAAGCACAGTGTCTCACGCGTCTAACCAGAGATCCTTTGTCTCTTGATTCGTAGATCGGGAAAACCTTCCCCTTCCGAATCGATCGAGACGATCGATCCTAGTGTGACCGTTGGAAGATCTTGCTAGCTTTGCTATGAAGATTGAATCTCCAAAGAACAGCCGCAGCACGCCGTTGTCGCCGCCGATCCCGAGAACCAAGCCGCCGCCCTTCTTGCCGCCGCCAGTTTCGGAGAGATTCTCTGCAAGTGAGATCTAGGGTTGTGGACTCTTCGTTGACTTCAAGAACATGTCATCGAACGAAGAGGGACACATTAATCTCCATAAGTTGTTTGTATTTCTTATACAATCTATTTTCAATTTCTTTGTAATGGACCGATTGGTCCCTAGTTGTAAGGGTTGGGTGCAACCCGTGTTGTGGGAGTGGTGACTCCTACGTATGGAAGGGTTCCTTCCGTTAGTGCAAGGATTTGATTTCAATCCTGTTGGTGAAGTGACCGAGTCATCCCTAGTTGGGAGATAGGTCGAAGGGGGAAAGTGGACGTACCCAAATCGGGGAACCACTATAAATTGCTTGTGTCCTTTCTGTGCTGTGTTGTTTTGTTTTTGTGTGCAGGTACGATTTTAATTCCGCAAAAACGCTGCAAGACACCTATTCCCCCCCACATAGGTGAAGGTAGTTGACACTAAGTGGACTTTCAGTGATTTTGTCTTCTCTGTCAACAATCAGAGAGAAGACTTATGTGGAATGATGTTAGCAAAAGCTCCCCCTGAGATGTAGAATGATTCAGGGAAGATCTGGAGCTTTGTTGTAGGGTGATAGGTCTTCAATCAGAGTACTTGACACGCAGTGAAGCAAGATCTTCTTGACTGATTTGATATCTGTTGTCCTTGGAGAAGTCCTGGAGAGAATGTTGAAGAAGAAGACTCTTGATATATTATGATTGTTCTTCTTCTTCTAAATAAAGATCACTGCCTATCACTGTAAGCTTCAGTATGAGTTTTCTTTTGTGATGCTTTTTTGGTGTTGTATGAATTCTCCCAGTCAGTCTATCTGTCTGTCTTTTTTTTGACTGAGTATTCTTGTTCTCTTGTATGTTCTTACTCTCTGTTGATTCTCAATCTTGTTCTTTTCTATATCTCTTCAAAAATTTGAATCCTCTGTCATAAATGATGACGCCTTGAGAATAATCGACATTTATTCATTTCCTCAACTATCCCGTGAAAAATCTGCAAGTAATATTCCTGAAGAAGACTGTAATTAATGCTTCATCTAACGGCTACATTCAGAGAATGTTTGAGCATTTAATCTGTCAGGAATTATTGCATTTGAGTGAGGATTGAATGCCGGAAATGGCTAAATCTGGAATCGTCGAACGAATAACAGAATTCGTCGAGCTGAGTTACTAGTTCGTCGAACTGAGATGTTGTATTCGTCGACCAGATAGCTTCTATTCGTCATGCTGAGTTCCAAGTTCGTCGAGCTGATAACAGAACTTGCATGCTTCAGAACCTTTGCCTTTTCTGTCTGAAGTTCGTCGAACTGACAATTGCATTCGTCGACTGGAGTTCAGCAATAATTTTGGACTTAGTCAAATATTTTGTGTTGGCTGATATTCTGTGTGTCGACATGAATCTTCTGGTTCAAGAATTCGTCGAGTAGAGTACTGAGTTCGTCGACCAGATAAGTTGACTTCGTCGACCTGAGAAGTTGAGGTCCAAATTCGTCGAGCTCAGAATCTTGTTCGTCGACCAAAGCCTGAAGTGGAACTTAGAATAATCTGGAGTTACCCTGACTTTAATTGGTTGAAGTATCCCAGTTTTCATCGAACAGAGAATGAAGATCGTCGAGCTCAGCTCAGAGAAATATCTCAAGATCGTTGAGCTGAGAAAGTCATTCGTCGACCTGAGTTCGACGAACGTCGAACTCATTTTACTTAGTCTTGAAATCTTCTAAGTCTTTAGTCTCTGATGGTCTTGTTGATAGCTTGTCCATCTAAGGTTGACTCTAAGGACTTGGCCTAGACTCTAGGAAACATATTTGACCGTGTCTATACATGTTGGGTCACATCCTAAGTTAGTGAACCTAGCCCAAATCAACTAGGGATCCAACAATCTCCCCCTATTTGGGTGAGGTCACTAATAGACTCAAAATATAAACATAAAGATAAACAAAGCAAGAAAAGGATATATCTGGCAGAGAATTACTAACATATGCAGCAGATATATATGTACATAGGCTTTGTTTAAATAAATAACATAGTTTTAGAGTAAATGCAGAAAGAAATTAAAACAAAGTAAAGATTACTTCTTCTGCATCTTCTCTATGGTCTTGTCCTCTTTTGTCTTCTCTCCTGGCTTTGTAAAGATAATTTCTCTATTTGGATTTAAAGCCTGTGACTGTGTTATTTTCATGTCAGCTGCCCCAATAATCTTCAGAGATGTAGCTCTGGGGACAACTGCTTCACGATGGAGCTTCATGTAATCACCAACATTAAACAGTTTGTTGGTTTTATCAAATCTTTTTAGTTCTTCCTTCCTGTATTTTGACATAGTTGTATATTCTGATATGACTTTTCCTTCAGCTTTTGCTTTATTAATCAAGTAAAGACCAACAAGTTCCTGGAACCTGGCCATTTTAGCAAAGTTTGCTGTTTCAGGATCTTCAAAAGGAACAGGAGGTGAATATGGTCTTTTGGGACTGTCAGTTTTCTGTTCTACAGAGATAGTTGGTTGATGTTGCTGATACTGTTGATGTTGTTGATGTTGCTGTTGTTGATTTCCTGAAGAATGATGCCTTTGCTGACTGCTTCTAGAGGATCTCCCTTGATATCTCTGATAAGTTTGCACAGGGGCAGATCCCTGAGAGCTAGAGCCAGTGGCACCAGCTGCTGGAGGAGGTGGAGGAGGTGGACCTCTTCTGTATCTCTGAACTGGTGGAGGAGAATATTTCCTACTTCTTTTTCTCTCCTTTTGCTGATTTTTAGACAACCACATCCATGTTGGTATTCCTTTATAAGGAGTAATATTTTGAAGGATGTTGAATGGGGTATCATTCTTTGAGCTTGGTTTAGCAGCAGGAGGAGGAGGGGCTTTCCTTTTCTTTGACAGCATTTTCTTCTTCTTCTTGGCAGCTTCTTCATCTGAATCATCTTCATCATCATCTTCATCATCATCACTTGCAGAACCCTGAGAATTATCATACAGAGCATCCAATGCTTTCAGGGCTTTATCATAAATAGCAGTCTTTGCTAGAGCAGGAGCAGAAGGTTCAAAAGCTGGAGTTTCAGCAGGAGGTGAAGAAGAGACTATATAAGAATCAGAAATAATTGGGATAGAGGTTTCAACTGCTGCCTTATTTTCTTCTTCAATGTCAGCCAAGATCAACTCATTTAGATCTGGCATAGGGGAGTCATCCATCACAAAGATTGGTGCTGAGATAGCTTCTGGAGAGGATAGAATGACTGCAGATGTTGGTACAGAAACTGGAATTTCAAAACTGTCACATAGTTACTTAGCAACTTCTAGACTGGTAGGAGGAGTATAAGGAACAATAGCCAACTGTGGCTTAGTGAAATTTACTGGAGGAGGATGTATATACACAGTATCAAAAGTTCTCAGCAATTCTTGTAAATTTACTGTGGGATTGAGGATAAAATCACCAACAGTTTCATAAATGTACATATCAGTATCAATAAAATCAATTAAATCAATTAAATCTATATCTATACAATCTGTATATGCTGCTGGGGCTGAAGTCTCTGCTGGTGCTGGTGCTGAAGTATCTGAAGCTGTTGCTGCTGCTTCATCATCAGGCATCTCCCCCTGCCTGGTTTCAGTGGGAACTGAGGCCAGGCCCTTTACTGAGGAGGGGGCAGCAGTAAGAGCAGAGATTTGGGCAGATAAAGAGGTAATGGTAGTAGAAAGAGGTGTAATGGCCTCAGCTATGAGGGATTTAAGAATGAGAGTGATGATGGTGATGATAGAGGATATGGTAGTGGGGTGCAGAGATAAAGTGGTAGATGGTGTGGTAGTGGGTGTGGAAGAGGTGGCAACCAGTGATGGAATGGAGGGTGGAACATCAGGTATGTTAAGGGTTGATGGTGATGAGGATGGAGAGGTGGCATCTTGCATCAAGGTGTTTGAGGGTAGGATGTAAGATGGTATGAAAGATAAATGTGGGGGAAGTGGAGACTGTGGTGGTGTAGGAATGTAGGTGTCTTGAGGTGATTCAGGAGGTGTTGGTTGTGGATTGTCTTGAAGATGGGTCGATGGAATGTTAGTGATGTCAAGTGGTGGAGATGGAGGTGGAGTAGGAACATGAGTATGTTGTTGTGATTGGGGGTGTTGAAGAAATAATGGGAGAGGAAGTGAGTTGTTTTGCTGGAAGGAGTGCTGGAAGAGATGGTGGAGTGGGATGAATCTCCTCAGCAGGTGTGGGAGTGGCTTTAACAGCCCTGGTGCCTTCAGAAGCTGGGGTGGAAGAGGTAGAAGCCTTAGAGGGCTTGGTGATTGTCCTCTCCCACCTGCCAAATAAGACACAGGTGAGCCTTTTACTGGCATTAATGAATATGATCTGGGAGACCAGTGATTCAGCTGCCTTTTCTTTGAGGAAGATCCTTAGGATCCTTCCAAAACACACTTCTTTCTTGTTATTCTTCTTCTTTATCAGATCAAAGAAGATCTGAGCCCAGTCCACTTGCTTCTTATTGATTACTGCACACATGACCAAGAACTGATGTCTTGTGATATAGTCATGGGCAGTATGCTTGCCAAGCAAGACCTTCCCTACAATGTCTGCCAGGAACTTGTATGCTACAGATAAATGCCTCTTCAACAATTTGTTTGGGTTATCACCAGCATAACCCATCAGATTTAGCATCATATTAAACTCTTCAGAATCAATTTCTAAGTCCTTTTCGCCATTTGTCAAACCAAATATTTCAGTTAAAACCACAGGGGTTAAGGAGACAGTGTTACCGGCGATGGATCCTATCATAGTATTGTCTTTAGAAAGGGATGAAGTATAGACCCATTCTCTGATTTCAGTGTATGCTAACTTTATCCTGGTGGTCATCAGGTTCTTTAGATTCTGTTCTTCCAGAATTTCCAGAATATATAGGAAGATTGGATCTGAGTGCTGGAATGATTCGAAGTCGACGTCAAAGCCAGTGTCAAACTTCATAGCAGCTAGAGCTCCTGCTGCAATCACCATTGAGATCACCTGCAAGAAAGACAGAGAAAATGACGATCAAGTGCAAGGGAACAGAAAGCGGGGGATGGAGGTCGAAGAAAACGTAGATATAAGGTTTTCCTGAATATGAATCGACAAACTCCATTCCACGAAAATGAAATTAATTCTTCGAACTGAGGTCAACAAAATGAGTTAATAATAAATAATTTGTCGATCTCATTTAGAAGACTTGATGACAATTCGTCGAACTCCGGTCGACGAATATCTTCTGAAGCAAAGTTTGTTGAGCTCCGGTCGACGGAAATTGTTTCACACAGAGAATTCGGCGAACTCCGTTCGACGAATATCTCTCAAACCTTCCTCGGTTCGTCGAACTCCGTTCGATGAACTTTGGAAAATTCGTCGAATGCAGACAAAACTTAAGCTAAGTCTTCTTCATTGATCATTCCCAGCTGATTTAGAAAGAAAGCATGATTTTTCTCATCCAGAGGTTTGGTGAATATATCAGCTTTCTGTAAATCAGTGTAAATATAGACAAGCTTAATCTTATTTTTGTCTGCACACTCCCTAATGAAATAATGTCTTATATCAATATGCTTTGTCATACTATGGTGAACTGGATTTTGTGCTATGTCTATAACACTAGTATTATCACAGAATATGGTTGAATTATTTAAGTTGAACCCATAATCTAGAAGTTGATTTTATATCCACAGCATCTGTGAACAATACCTTCCTGCTGCAATATATTCTGCTTCAGCAGTGGATGTTGACACTGATGTTTGCTTCTTACAAAACCAAGATACTAGTCTCATACCCAGGAAATGATAAGTTCCTGAAGTACTTTTTCTATCTACCCTGCATCCAGCAAAATCAGCATCAGAGTATCCAGTTAACTCAAATTCTGATTCAGCAGGATACCATAGGCCTAGATCAGGACAACTCTTTATATATATTAAAATCCTTTTTAAGAAAATTAGATGAGATTCTTTAGGGTTCACTTGGAACCTAGCACAAAGGCATGTAGCAAACATAATATTTGGCCTACTTGCTGTGAGGTATACTAGGGACCCAACAATGCCCCTATAAAGTTTCTGATCTACAGATTTTCCTGGTATATCAGAATCCACAACAACATTTGTGGCCATGAGAGTTTTCTTTGCTGAGGCATTAGCCATCCCAAACTTCTTTAGAAGTTCTGTAGCATATTTTGCTTGTGAGATGAAAATGCCATCAGGGAGTTGTTTCACTTGGAGACTAAGGAAATATGAAAGCTCTCTCATGCTACTCATTTCAAATTTAGAATGCATGAGGTCAGAAAACCTCTTGCACAATTTTGAATTTGTAGAGCCAAATATGATGTCATCTACATAGATTTGTACTAACAAAATTTGATCCTTATGATGTCTAGTGAAAAGAGTTTTATCTACAGTTCCTCTTGTAAATTTATGCTCTAATAAAAAACTTGCCAAGGTCTCATACCAAGCTCTTGGAGCTTGCTTTAGACCATAAAGAGCCTTATTTAATCTAAAAACATAAGAGGGATAAGTTGGAGAAACAAAACCTGGAGGTTGTTTTACATAAACCTCTTCTTGTAGCACTCCATTTAAGAAGGCACTCTTCACATCCATTTGAAAGACTTTGAACTTTTTGAATGATGCATAGGCAAGGAAAATCCTTATAACTTCCAACCTTACAACTGGTGCAAAGGTCTGATCATAGTCAATTACTTCCTCTTGCCTATATCCTTGAGCAACAAGCCTAGCCTTGTTCCTCATAATGACTCCTTGGGCATCAAGCTTATTCTTGAAGATCCATTTGGTTCCAATAATTGGATAGTTTTGGGGTCTTGGAACCAAATCCCAAACTCTACATCTCTGAAATTGGTTGAGTTCCTCTTGCATTGCAAGGATCCAGTGGGGATCTTGCTCAGCTTCATGAATGGTGAGAGGTTCAACCTGAGAGAGAAAACAGGCATGCATCAAGTCTTGGTTGAGTTAATGACTTGTCTGTACACCTGCTAAAATGTCTCCAATTACTTGAGATCCGGGGTGATCCCTAAGTGTGACAAAATCAGTGGGTGGAGTTGGTTGTGCAATAACATTTTGAATGAATTCCTCTTGTGGAATTATATTTGTTGTTGGTTGAGGCTCATGTTCTTCAGCTTCATCTTCTTCACTATCTTCAATGACCCGTGGAGAGGGATGATTGGGAACCTCTTGGGTGAGGTTTAGTCCATCCAATGTCTCACACAAGTGGGGTACCTGCAAGTTGCTAATGGTAGAAACTTCTTTCTCCTTGTAGTACATGTTAGTCTCATCAAAAGAAATATGAATAGACTCTTCAACTTTTAAGGTTGATTTATTAAATACCATATAAGCCTTGCTTACTTGGGAGTATCCTAGAAAAACTCGTACTTCAGCCTTAGCTTCAAACTTTCTAATGTATTTCTTGTTGTTATTGTTTATATACCATGTATAACCAAATACTTTAAAATAGTTAATTTTAGGTTTCTTCACTTTGAGTAATTCATAGGGAGTCCTATTCTTTAGTTAGTGAATTAAACTCCTATTCAGAACATAGTTTACAGTGCTTATAACCTCTGCCCAAAAGGTTAGTGGCATGTATGCATCAATAAGTAATGTACCTGCAGCTTCAATGAGTGTTCTATTTTTCCTTTCAGCTACCCCATTTTGTTGGGGAGCTCTAGGAGCTGCGAAGTAATGCCTGATACCTTCCTTCTCACAAATCTCATGCATAAGAAGAGACTCAAAGTCTGTGCCATGATCACTTCTGATCAATGCAACGTGAGTAGAGAACTCAATCTGTATGGTCCTGAGAAAATCTGTAAGAACCTTGAATCTATCTGACTTTGTTCTCAGAAAGAATACCCAACTGAACCTAGAGAAGTCATCCACAATAACCAAGGTGTAGGATTTCCCTCCTAGGCTTTGTAATGCAATGGGTACAAAAAGATCCAAGTGTAGCAAGTACAAGATCCTACATGAATCACTCTTATTAATTGATTTGAAGCTAGTTTTAGTTTGCTTTCCTAATTGACAAGCCCTGCAGAGACCTTCCTTCCTATAGGGAGCAGAAGGTAGACCTCTAATGAGGTTGTGCTTAGATAACCTAGCTATATTTTTCAGATTTACATGTCCTAGTCTTTTGTGACATAAATAATTCTGATTACTAGTTAAATTCAGTAAGCAGATATCAGTTGTGGCAGAAGAAAAATTTACTAGATAAATATTGCCTTGTCTACTTCCAGTTAAAACAGTTTGGTTATTTTTGTCAATGATAGAGCAAGTAGAAGGGTTAAAGTATACCTGACAACCATCATCACATAATTAACTTATGGAGATGAGGTTATGTTTTAGTCCACTTACATATGTCACTTTTCTGAATGTGACAGCTCATATTTTTACTTCTCCAGCTCCTTCTGACTGACCACATTTTGAGTCGCCAAAGGTAACCTTTGGCCCCAATTTGGACTTGTAGTTGAACATGATATCCTTGCTGCCAGTCATATGCTTGGAGCAGCCACTGTCCAGGTACCAAGTTTCATTTTCCCCTGGATACTTTTTCACCTGCAATATAAACAGTTAGTGATTTTTGACCCAGGTTACCTTGGGCCCTTTGTATGGCTGATAGGAGAAACTAGAAATAACAGAAAATTCTGTCTAGGGTTTATATCCTAGGGGGTGGTATCTCCTAGGTGGAATGGTCGAGTCAGCTAGGGGATTAAATGATTTCCTTGAAGTATTTAAGTTTATGTTAAAGTTAAAGTTTTGGTTAAGTCTTCCTGGGTTTGATGAATTTATGTAAGTTCGTCGACCAGAGTTCGACGAATTGGGTTGATATTGTCGATCTCTGCCCAGAGAATAAACATGTTCATTCTCTGTGCCCCACGTTTGTCGATCTCTGCTCGACGAACCATACAAAGTTCGTCGATCGCAGTTAGACGAATAATTATAACTATAGTTGGCGTTCAGAGTTCGTCGATTTGGGTTCGACGAACTGGCCCCTTTTCGTCGATTTGAGGTCGACAAAAATTGCTGAACTTTGTTTTTATTTGGTGTTTTCTGCTTTTCCATTTTGTCCTTAGTTTTAATTTGTTCAAGAATTTTATTTACCTTATTGACTTGATCAGTATTCTTCTTTCCTCTTTCAGAAATAAAATTGATGGGTTATGATAGATGGTTTTTCTGAATAACAGGTGGTTCACTAGATGATGCACTTAATCCTAACCTACTTCCATTAAACCTAGCATTAGATGTGTTAGTGATTTCTGCTAGTTGTTTACTTCTTCCATTTAATGATTCTTCTAGCTGTTTTGCCTTATTTAATTCATCTTTCAGAAGGGTGATTTGTTCACTAAACATATCTATTTCATTTTTCAATTTGGTGTTTTCTAATACGAAGCAATCATAGTTAACTTGCTTATCTCTGAGAAGTTTGATTTCCTTCTCAGAGTTGATTAAGTCTAAACACATGATTTTAAAGTCTGATTTAAAAGATTCTGAATTGTAGTCAAACAATGATAATACCTGATCAACTTCTGATTCAGAAGCTTCCTCATTGTCTGACTCTCCTTCTTCCGAGTTTCTTCTTGAGACATCAATTGCCATGAGGCAAACCTCTTTTGCCCTTTCTTCTTCTTCCTCTTTACTGGATCTTGAAGATGTTGTCTCCTCTTCAGTTTCACTCCAAGTCTCAGCTACAAACCCCTTTTCCTTCCTCTTGTGTTTGCTAGAGGAGGGTTTGCTGGTGAACTGCTTTCTGGAATCCTTTTCCCTTTCTCTTCTCTTTCTTCTGACTCTCTGGGCACTCAGAGAGGAAATGCCCAGGCTTTCTGCATCCATAACACACCACTTCCTTTGTTAGTGTCTTATCATACTTTGGCATGTCATCCTTTCTTGCTGACTTCCTCCTGAAGTCTTTTCTAGCCATCTTGAAAAATCTCTTAGCCAAGAGACTTATGAGTTCTTCATTTGTTGTTGAAGCCTCTGATTCTTCTAAGGCTTTGAATGCTATATTCTGATCTCTTCTAGCTGCAGGAGGTGTTCTTTGTTCAGCAACCTCCCTTGTCTTTATCAACTGCTCATAAGATTTTAGTTTGCCCAGTAGAGATTCAGTGGACATCTCATTCAGGCATCTAGCCTCCTTGATGGGCCAAATCATTGTGTCCCATGAGCTTGGGAAGCACATCAGAATTTTATCATTCACTTCAGTGAGAGTGATGACCATGTCCAGAGTCTTTAGCTCATTAATAATTGAGCTTAGTCGGTTGTACATCTCTGAGACTGTTTCAGCTTCCTGCTTCTTAAAATTCTTATATTGGGACATGAGATTTGATCTCCTATCCTTCCTTTTATCAACTGATCCTTCAACCATTTGGTTTAGTGAATCCCAAATAGCCTTTGCTGATGTACACTCAACAAACTTCTGTAAAATATCATCAGACATTATCCGTGTCAATATGTTCATGGCTTTTGTATCAGCCATCTTGGCTTTCCTGTAGGCATCATTATAGTCTGGAGGAGGTACTGCAGTCATATTTGTAGAGGTGCTTGTAGAAGTTGTAGGTGCTGGAGGTACTCCTATTAAGATGGAAACAAAGATATCTTCATCAATAGAATTCATATACAACTTGATTCTTGCCTTCCAGATTCCAAACTTTTGCAAGTTGCAAACTGGAGGTCTGGTGCTTGCATAATCTTTATTCTGTGCCATGGCAGTGGTTCTACTTTAAAATGTGAGCAGAGTGATATGTAGATCTAACACAAGATCTTTGGTTCAAGGATTAACTTGTGCAACCAAAGGAACCTTCCTCTGATACCAATTGAAAGTGAGGGTTAGGTCTACAATACTCTAGAGGGGGGGTGAATAGAGTATGTTTAAAATTTGTTAGGTCCCACTTCAGGAAAGTGTTGTTACAGCTTTTGCTGTAAACTGAAAATGTGCAGTAAATAGAAAGCTGAAATACAGATAATATTAAACCTAATCACAGCCACACAGCAAGAACAAAAAGAAAAAGATGAGCAACCAGACGACACAAGAAATTTATAGTGGTTCCCCCTCAACTGGGTACATCCACTTTTCTACCACCCTTGGTAGGAATCCACTCAGATTTTTGATCAGGTGTCTGACACCAATGGGTTTTGATCAGGTCCACAAAAACCAACTCAAGTCTTTTGGTAAGGAGACTTGCAACCAGGAATCACTATTGAAGGGAGATGACAACCATTTATACAGGAGGGGGTGAGAGAGTGATTTTGTCTTCTCTGTCAACAATCAGAGAGAAGACTTATGTGGAATGATGTTAGAAAAATCTCCCCCTGAGATGTAGAATGATTCAGGGAAGATCTGGAGCTTTGTTGTAGGGTGATAGGTCTTCAATCAGAGTACTTGACAAGCAGTGATACACGATCTTCTTGACTGATTTGATATCTGTTGTCCTTGGAGAAGTCCTGGAGAGAATGTTGAAGAAGAAGACTCTTGATATATTATGATTGTTCTTCTTCTTCTAAATAAAGATCACTGCCTATCACTGTAAGCTTCAGTAGGAGTTTTCTTTTGTGAAGCTTTTCTGGTGCTGTATGAATTCTTTCAGTCAGTCTATCTGTCTGTCTTTTTTTTGACCGAGTATTCTTGTTCTCTTGTATATTCTTACTCTCTGTTGATTCTCAATCTTGTTCTCTTCTATATCTATTCAAAAATTTGAATCCTCTGTCATAAATGCTGACGCCTTGAGAATAATCGGCATTTATTCATTTCCTCAACTGTCCCGTGGAAAATCTGCAAGTAATATTCCTGAAGAAGACTGTAATTAATGCTTCCTCTAATGGCTACATTAAGAGAATGTTTGAGCATTTAATCTGTCAAGAATTATTGCATTTGAGTGAGGATTGAATGTTGGAAATGGCTAAGTCTGGAATCATCAAACGAATAATAGAATTTGTCGAGCTGAGTTACTAGTTCGTCGAACTGAGATGTTGTATTCGTCGATCAGACAGCTTCTGTTCGTCGAGCTGATTTCCAAGTTCGTTGAGCTGATAACAGAACTTGCATGCTTCAGAACCTTTGCCTTTTTTGTCTGAAGTTCGTCGAGCTGACAATTGCATTCATCGACTGGAGTTCAGCAACAATTCTGGACTTAGTCAAATATTTTGTGTTGGCTGATATTCTGTGTGTCGACATGAATCTTCTGGTTCCAGAATTCGTCGAGTAGAGTACTGAGTTCGTCGACCAGATAAGTTGACTTCATCGACCTGAGAAGTTGAGGTCCAAATTCGTCGAGCTCAGAATCTTGTTCGTCGACCAAAGCCTGAAGTGGGACTTAGAATAATCTGGAGTTACCTTGACTTTAGTTGGTTGAAGTATCCTAGTTTTCGTCGAACAGAGAGTGAAGATCGTCGAGATCAGCTCAGAGAAATATCTCAAGATCGTCGAGCTGAGAATGTCTTTCGTCGACCTGAGTTCGACGAACGTCGAACTCATTTTACTTACTCTTGAAATCTTCTTAGTATTTAGTCTCTGATGGTATTGTTGATAGCTGGTCCATCTGAGGTTGACTCTAAGGACTTGGCCTAGACTCTAGGACACAAATTTGACCCTGGCTATACATGTTGGGTCACATCCTAAGTTAGTGAACCTGGCCCAAATCAACTAGGGATCCAATAGAGTTTGACTTGCAAGCTTTGTTACTGCCACTGGTGGGGTTCGATGTGATATTTCGTATGGTCAGGCTCTTGGAGTAGTAGACATACATTGATTGCAATCGCAAGGAAGTCAAAATGGGAACTGGTCGTGAGACGACAATTACGGGCTTAAAAGGGTTGATCAAGACTTTGATGTCAGCTCTTTAGGTGGTTAAGGCGGTTCGTGCTGGTGCAGAGCTGTTCTTTACGCTAGTGGAGGCTTCAAGGCCTAAGCCTGCTTTGGACATCATCCTAACGGTATCCGAATACCTTGATGTGTTCCTTGGCGATCTCCCTAGAGCCCCACCTCAGCGGGAGATAGACTTCACTATTGAGCTAGTGCTAGGTGCGAAACCTGTGTCACGCTCTCCATATAAGTTAGCGCCTAAGGAGATGGCAGAACTGAAGGTTCAACTTCAAGAGCTTTTGGAATAAGGTTATGTGCATCCAAGTTCGTCTCCTTGGAGCGCACCGGTCCTTTTTGTGCAGAAGAAGGATGGAGGTTTGTGGCTCTGTATCGATTATCAAGAGCTGAACAAGTTAACAGAGAAATCAAGTACCGGATCCCAAGGATTGATGATCTATTTGATCAGTTAGTCGGGTCATCGGTGTACTTGAAATTGGACCTTAAGTCCGGGTATTATCAGCTGACGATAAGAGAAAGTGATATCCCCACGACAGTTTTTAGTATGAGATACGAGCATTATGAGTTTACGTTAATGCCGTTAATGCCGAAGTGCAATTGAACTGTACAGAAGTTCAGTGTGACCTGGCTTATCGGATTCGACAGGCTCTGGATTTGGATGGGCGCATGAAGCAAATCATGGTTGAGGCTTTGGATGGGTCAAATTCCCAATTTGATGTTGTGGATGGATTGCTATTGAAGGATAGTCGTCTGTGCGTCCCAAATGTGGGCAAACTGCGGGCGAAATTGATGTACGAGGCTGATCATATCAAGTACTCGATTCACTCGGGGAGCACGAAGATGTACCGCGATATGAAGAAATTATTCCGGTGGCTAGGACTTAAGAAAGATGTGGCACTGTACGTGGCGAAGTGTCAAACATGCGCCTTAGTGAAGGCGGAGTGCCAAAAGCCTGGAGGTTTCTTGAAGTCCTTGCCTATTTTGGAATGGAATTTCGACGATATTACAATGGACTTTGTGCATGGTTTGCCAAGGTCGAAGAAGGGAAACGACGCCATCTGGTTGATTGTAGATCGTTTGATGAAATTGTAGCACTCCATTCCGCATAAGAAGGATGATTCTGTGGAGAAATTGACAAAATTGTATATGGATAACATTGTGCGGCTTCACGGTGTGCCTCGCAGCATCATGAGTCGCCAAGATGCGCGGTTCATGTCCATTGACTTGAGGTTGGTGCAATAGATGCTGGGAACAAAGCTGAGTTTCCGCAGAGCCTTTCATCCGCAGATGGATGGTCAGACTGAATGAGTCAATAGGACGATGGAAGACATACTTCACATGTGCATCCTGGATTTCAGGAAGCAGTGGGAAGATCACATGTACTTGGTGGAATTTGTTTAAAATAACAGCTACCAGGAGATCATTCAAATGGAGCCCTTTGAGGCCCTTTATGGTAGAAGATGTCGCACGCCGTTGTCGTGGTTGGAAACGGGTGAGTCGAAGCAATACAAGCGGCAAGAAGTGAAAGATGCAACCTCGATGGTATGAACTATTCGAGAAAGAATGCTAATCACTCAGGATCGGCAAGCTAAGTACTATAATGCCAAGCATAGGAAAGTGGAGTTCGCTGTTGACGACTGGGTGTACTTGAAGATTAAGCCATTCAAGGGTGTCTCGCGGGTATGATGCTTGAAGAAACTAAGCCCGAGGTACCTTAGACAGTTTGAGGTTCTAGAGCGGATTAGCGAAGCAGCTTATTGATTAAAGCTATCGGTGGAACTGGGTGGTCTACACGACATATTCCACATATCGGTGATACAGAAGGAGGTGCAAGAGCCTTCGCAAGTGATTGTGGTCGATCAAGTACCAGTTGATAATGGGTTGACGACGAAGGTCAAGCCCGTTCGCATTGAGGACTCGGAAGTCAAGCAATTGCGTAACAAAGACATCATAATGGTCAAGGTCTGTTGGGACAAATGCGATCGGGAGGATCTCTCATGGGAGCGAGAGCAGACCATGCTCGAGGTGTACCGAGAGTTATTCCATTCAGGTACAGTTTAAGTTTTGTATATCTTTTCCTTTCTGTAATTTCGGGACGAAATTCTTTTAAGAGGGAGAGAGCTGTTGTAACGTCCCGAATCGCTCTAGGCCCCTAGTGTGTGTGTTTTTGAGTCAGGAGGGTTGACTCGAGTCCTGAGAAGTGCAGGGAATGGGACTGCACTTGTGGAGAAGTGGAGAAATCAGTGTAAACAGACACGGGTAGTGACACGGGTAGTGACACGGCCGTGTCCCTACCCGTGTGCGTCGAGCTGAGCTCGACGAGCCGTGTCGAGATCGTCGAGCTGTGTCGACACTAAGTGACACGGGTAGTGACACGGCCGTGTCCCTACCCGTGTGCGTCTAGTTGAGCTCGACGAGCCGTGTCGAGATCGTCGAGCTGTGTCGACACTAAGTGACACGGGTAGTGACACGGCCGTGTCCCTACCCGTGTGCGTCGAGTTGAGCTCGACGAGAAGTGTCGAGATGCAACCCGAGAAGTACACGGCCAATGACATGGCCATGCACACGGCCGTGTCATGTGGACACGGGTCTGGACACGGGCGTGTCCCAACCCGTGTCAAGTATTGAACCCGCATGGAAACTGTCGTTGCCGCTTCGCCAGGCAGGACACGGGTAAGGACACGGCCGTGTCCCTACCCGTGTCACATTTTATATATATAGGGGAGAGAAAACCCTAGCCGTTTTCATTCTCTTTTATTCCCCTATTTCCAGTGAGAACTCCTGTGAGAGGGAAAACTGCAGGAGCAAATCCTACCGAAGGAGATCTGCCATCGCCGTGAAAGAGAAGATGCCGCCAAGGAGAACTACGAGATCCATGGCTAGAAATGGTGGTACCGCTGGAGCCAATGTGAGTTTCCTACCCTCTCCATTGGTGCTAAATCTATAGTTATTTTCCTAGGAGAGACATCGACTCAAGAGAGTCTTGATGGTGAGGAGGAGTTTTCTAGGAAAGGTCATGCTAAGACTTGTGTCTTAGGTTTTAGATCTCTTCAACCACGCCCTTCTTCAATGTGATGATAAGGGATGGTTTCGTGAAGGGTTTTGGCCTCTTGAGGGTGAATAAGGGAGGAGGTTTTCTGGAATGATTTGGGATGATCACATTGAGGAGGAAGATGAACCGATGCCGTTCATTCCGCCTTAAGATGCGTGCAGAATCTGTATTCTGCGCGCAGTGAACTTCATGGCCATTTTTAAGTATGCTATGGCCAGATCTGGGCTTTCGGCTTAACACGAAAGTTGAAGCGCTTGAAAATACCTTTCCAACGAGTAGTTGCACGACTTCTGGCGAAGTCTGTAGCCACGGGAGAGTCTAAACGAAAATGGGGTTCTATAAATCTTGTATGCAGAAACTGTGTTCTGTACGCAGCGGACTTCAGGTCCGATTTCAAATAGGATAATTTCAAATCTGGGTTGAGCTCTAAATATGAAAGATGTAGTCCATGGAAATACCTTTCCATCGAGGTGTTACACGACTTCACCGGATTCCTGTAGACTCGGGAATCTCCAGTCGAAGTTGCTGTCCAGATTCAACCTGCGCCTAAATTCTGGGCTTAATGAAAGATGAATTTTGATTCGATGGAATTATTAATGCACGATACTTGCCTTGGATGAACCCTTATGATTAATCAGTTGTTGCATTATTGAAGTTGCTTATTAATCAGATTTCATATTATCAAATTGTGAAACAATCTTATTTAAACGAATCGAATTGGTAGGAGTTGAAGGATTGATAATTGTGCACTTCATGTTTATTTTATGACATTATCAAATGAAAAGTGTGATAGATCTTTATATGCGCATCATGTTTATATTACATTGTCATCATTTGGAAAGTCATATAGATGAATAGATTACGATCATGGACATATTTGATTAATGAAATGAGTCTAGTAGTCCAATACTTAGAGAGTCGTCTCCCTACGGGTAGCATTGTGAAGGGATGTAAGTGCGGTGTTGACCGTCACTTGTTTTGGTTGTGTTGAGATAAGGTGTGGATGGATGGTTGGGCTGTGTCCTCGTGTTTACCTCCGAGGCCCCTTCCATGATATGTTGATGTGGTATTTGCATGTGGTGTGAGTCGACACGCGGTGTCGTAATCCTGGGTTAAGGATAGTGTGGCAGGTCTACGGGCTCGCCAGTCATCACACCGACGGGAGTTGGCAGTTAGACTTGGTCGGTTTGGGCTGTGTCCTCGGTGTTCACGTCCCGAGGCCCCTCCGGCCATGTGAAAGGTTGGGCTGTGTCCTCGTGCTTTCTTCCGAGGCCCCTTCCGGGTCACGCAAGGCCAGTTCGGGCTGTGTTCTTGGTGCACATCTACCCAAAACCCCGCTGGGCCATAGTACGCATGGGCTCCGCTATTGTGTTCTTAGCGTTGAGGCGTACGGAGGCCTAGGTGAAGTAGTGTGATACCCGCCTAGTAGTAGAAGTGCCCGTTCTACTGTCACCGCCTGGCCACGGCGGCTGATGCCTGAGAGGTTAGCTACCTGCTCGAAAAGTGGGAACTATAGTCTATGTCGACATAGCAATTGCATGGGTGTGCATGGGTGAGTCATTGCATAGCATTCATAGCATTTTATATCATTATACAACAAGATCCTCATCGTATAAGTTTGTATGGGCACTCTTATACGATGAGTTACTTTAATGTAACCCGATCCTTAACTTATAAGTTTGTATGGGCATTCTTATAAGTTAAGTTACTTTCCTGCTGTTACTTATACTTGCTAGTTTAGTGTAGCTCTTACATAAATGTTGATTATGATGTTGTTACTCTTACACTACTGCCACCTGCTGTACTTCCTTTACTTGCATACTTGTTATATACTATACTCCTGTTCCTTTTCTCCGCCCGGTGCCGAGGAGTAGCCGGGGGAGCGGATGTGAAACCACTTAGTCGTTTCGACTAACGGTTGCTACGTCTTCCTTTTTAGGAGGTCACGCCGCAGGTAGAGCAGCCGCAGACTACGCAGCAGGACAGCCAGGCCAGGACGACAGGGCCTGATGTGACGGTGCCGTCGATACTGTCCGTTAAAGATGTTAGTGTTTTGATTACTCTGATGTAGCCCGTTCGGGCAATGTTTAGCTGTACTCTGATATATGGTAGAAGCATGTTTTAGCTTCTCATTATTGATGTATTTGGACATTATAACTTAGTGTGGATTTGGACTTCTGTTTGTTTATTTATTTGGTTGGGTTGGCATGTTTTATTGATATTGTTGTAGCCGGCGGAATAGGCATCTTGTGGTACAGGTTAGCCCGTGTACTAATGCTACCGCAAGGCGGCTCTTCCGGGCATAAGACTCCCCCTTCGTGCCGTGTTTTGGGATCCGGGAGGGGGGGTCTTACAAATGGTATCAGATTGCCACGATCCTCAACTAAGAAGTCATTCAACAATGGTGCCACCCCCGTTTGGTTAGTCAGTTTGGGGACAAACTGACTTAGCGGAAGCAGTGGTGTGCCCATATGTAATTCACATTAAGTTTGTCCAACTTAGACCTTAAGTTTAGCCAACCTGACCACAAATTTGTCGTGTATGTGTAGGTTCCACTGCATGTTGAGCCGATGAGGGGTACTCCTACCCCTCCCATACCCACTCAGTTCGAACAATCTGAGTTGGGGCAGACTCTCACCGCCATTCTTAATGCTTTTAAGGCACAGCAGACTCCGGTGCAACAACAGGCCCCGAGCTCCAACTGGCTGAGCACCTTCCGGGCTCTCTCCCCTCCCGTCTACCTTGGGACGGAGTCAGCCGTACGTACAGAGGAATGGCTAGACACGATACAGGAGTTGTTGGCTGGTATCCGTTGCCCAGCCAACATGGCAGTGACATTGGCAGTGTCCGTCTTGGACTTACATGCGAAGAGGTGGTGGAAGTCCCTCATGGGCTCTACCTTCCAAGGCCGGATCTACACTGAGATAAGTTGGAGTGAATTCTCGGGTATTTTCTTGGAGCACTTTATCCCTACATCGGCCCGAGATGAGCTTGAGCAGAGGTTCCTTCTACTAAAGCAGGGATCAAAGTCGGTTACAGAATACCAGCGGGAATTCCAGCATCTCGCGAGGTTTGCGGACTCTTATGAGTTGGATGACAGAGGTTATGCCAAGCGCTTCTATAAAGGGCTGCGAGATCCCCTAAGACAGTCCCTTTTGTTTATAGCGGATGGTAGCTTGGCGGAGATCATTGATATGGCGAAAAGATTGGAGGCGGACCACCTAGGATGTAGTAAGAGGCCTGCGGAGGACGTGATGGAAGCCGGCCCAAGTAATAGAAGGAGACGGGACTTCAGAGGAGGAAGAGATTATCAAAGAGATGGAGGGCGTGTCCACCGAAACTATAGGGTGGAGCATCCAGTTCCGCAGCCGCCTGCGTTGCCTCCACCCCCACAGCCTCAGCGATTTCAACAACCTGAAGGGCGTCGTGGTCTGGTGTGCTTCGAATGCAACCAGCCGGGCCACATCCGGCGTTTTTGCCCGCAGCTATATGGGAACGCCCCTCCTGCTCTCCCTCCTGCTCTCCCTCCTGCTCTCCCTCCAGCAGCTCCACGAGGGCGGGGATATATGCGCGGTCGAGGACGAGGACCGCCAAGAGGAAACCCCGGACCGGTCCGGGATCAGGTGTACGCGCTTGACATGGCGCAGGAACGGAACCCACAAGATGTGATTGTAGGTATGATTTAAGTAATTTACATATTTGCATGATCTAACTTGAATTGATTAGAACTTACTAGCCACTAGAAATAAGTTTTAGTTGTTGGTACTTAGGCACCATGATTATTGGCGGGAAGACAGCCTATGCGCTGTTCGATACCGGTGCCTCACACTCCTTTGTGTCCGAGGATTTCATAAAAGACATGGGGGATGTACAGTACTTCACTGGCATAGCCCGACGTGTACGCCTTCCGGACGGCTCGGAGATGATCGCGACCGCCAAGTGCGAGTTGGAGTTATTTATTGATGGGAAGGCCTTTGATACGCCGGCCACGGTTCTGAGAATGCCGGAGTTTGACATCATTTTGGGCATGGCATGGCTGGACTGGCACTTCGCGAGGATCGACTGCGCGGAGAAGCGGATCTATTTGAGGCATGGAGACTCTGACGTCATCTTCCAAGGTATTGGCTTCGCGCCACGTATGATATTATCTTCTATTCAGGCTGTAAAGGCTCATATGAAGGGGGATGAGGTCTTCATGATCTGGTTCGAGTTGAAGGAAGCAGCGTTGGAATTAAAGGATGTACGGGTAGTGCGGGATTTTCCTGAGGTATTTCCTGAGAAGCTACCAGGATTACCTCCGCATAGAGAGGTTGACTTCCAGATCAATCTAGTACCAGGTGCCAAGCTTGTATCCAAGGCTCCGTACAGAATGGCTCCGAAAGAACTCGCGGAGTTTAGAGTTCAATTGCAAGAACTGGTGGATTCAGGGTTCGTTCGCCCCAGTTCATCACCATGGGGAGCCCCTGTGCTGTTCGTAAAGAAGAAGGATGGAACCCTGCGATTGTGCATAGATTATCGGGAACTCAATCGGTTGACGGTACGGAACACTTACCCACTACCTCAGATCGATGAGTTGTTCGATCAACTAGTGGGAGCACATTGGTTTTCTAAATTGGATTTACGCTCCGGATACTATCAGTTGAGGATACAAGAAGGGGACATCCAGAAAACGGCCTTCAGTTCGAGATATGGTTTGTATGAGTTCACAGTAATGCCATTTGGGCTCACAAATGCCCCTTCGGCCTTCATGAGTTTGATGAACAAGGTGTTTGAACCATATTTGGACATCTTCGTCATTGTTTTCATCGACGACATCTTGGTCTACTCAAAGACGGAGGAGGAGCATGTTGAGCACCTGACCTTGGTTTTGAAGAAATTGAAGGAGCATGCCTTGTATGCCAAGTTTAGCAAGTGTGAATTCTGGCTTAAGGAGGTAGCCTTCTTGGGGCATGTGATCAGTGGAGCAGGATTAGCGGTGGATCCAGCGAAGGTGCGAGCCGTGAAGGAGTGGTCGCCCTTGAAGTCGGCGGCCGATGTACGAAGCTTTCTTGGACTTGCTGGGTACTACCGCAAGTTCGTGAAAGGATTCTCCAAGATCGCTCTTCCCCTTACATCCTTGACGAAGAAGGGTGTGCCATTTGAGTGGACACCTCAATGTGAAGCGGCATTTCAAGAATTGAAAGATAGGCTTACCTCCGCCCCCATCCTTGCACTTCCGTCGGGGAAGGAAGGATTCCAAGTTTACACGGACGCATCATATCAAGGGATGGGAGCGGTGCTGATGCAGCACGGGCATGTGATCGCTTATGCTTCAAGGCAGTTAAAGAAACATGAAATCAATTACCCGGTTCATGATTTGGAGTTGGGAGCAGTGGTGTTCGCTCTGAAAGTCTGGAGGCATTATTTATATGGCGTGCACTGCGAGATCTTTTCCGATCATAAAAACTTAAAGTATGTTCACACTCAGAAGGAGTTGAACCTGAGACAACGGCGGTGGTTGGAATTTCTATGCGACTATGAGTTCACCATGAACTACCACCCCGGGAAAGCGAACTCGGTAGCCGATGCCTTGAGTAGAAAAGTGTCAGGCTCTAGCCCAGAGTCTCGGCTGATGAGCATGGAGCTGGCTCGGATGATCGAGGAGATGGAAATTACTCTAGTATTCAAGGCTCCCTCGGCAGGGCATGCGGAGTATTTGGCCAACATGAGCATAATTTGTGATATCCGAGACCGAATTAGGGGTGGAGCAAGGAATGGATGCGGCCTTGGCCCCGACAATCAAGGCAATTGAAGATGGGACCACCGATGAGTACACACTAAAAGACGGTCTCATTTATTTTCGTGGCCGACTCTATATTCCCAAGGGCGGCAAAATTCGGGAGGATATCTTGAGAGAGGCGCATTCCTCTCAATATTCAGTGCATCCGGGTATTGCTAAGATGTACGCCGGACTGCGGAAGACCATGTGTTGGCCGGGAATGAAAAAGGATGTTCGCTACTATGTTACACATTGCGAAGCTTGTCAAAGAGTGAAGGCTGAATGCAGGAGTCCCGGTGGTTTGTTGCAGTCATTGCCCATCCCCGAATGGAAGTTCGAGGATATCTCCATGGACTTTGTTCATGGGTTACCTCGTTCCCGCTCCGGGAATGATTCAGTGTGGGTTATTGTGGATCGACTAACAAAGGTGGCCTGGTTCATTCCAATGAAGAAGGAAGCACACGTGGATGTCTTGGTACGCCTTTTTGTGGAGCAATTTGTACGGTATCATGGCGTGCCCAAGACAATTGTTTCGGATCAGGATGGTCGGTTTACATCCAATGAGTGGAAGGCGGTACAGGCGTATTTGGGCTCACGCCTAACCTTTAGTACCGCATTTCATCCACAGACGGACGGGCAGTCTGAAAGGACCATCAGGACACTGGAAGATTTATTGAGGTTATGCGTGCTGGACAGAGGAGAGCCATGGGAAAGGCTCTTGCCCCTGGTGGAATTCTCCTACAACAATAGTCATCAAGCAAGCATCGGTATGGCGCCCATGAAGCCCTTTACGGAAGAAGGTGCAGGACTCCCTTGTATTGGGTGCAAGATGAAGATCCGAAGGCATTGGGGAACGAATACATAGATGATACTGATGCGGCGGTCAGATTGATACGGGATCGCATGTTGGAGGCTCAAAGTCGACAGGCGAAATATTACAATAAAAAGCACCGGATGGTGGAGTTCCAAGTGGGCGAAAAAGTGTTCCTTAAGATTCGGCCGATGCATGGAGTGTCACGGGTGCGGGGAGTGAAAAAGCTCAACCCAAGGTATGTTGGGCCTTATACTATATTGGAAAGGATTGGCCTGTTGGCCTATCGGTTGAAGTTACCACCAGAACTAGAAAATCTCCACGACGTGTTCCATGTGTCGTCGCTTCGAAAAGCACTGTTGCGGCCAGACCAATATATTCCCACTACTGATGGTGCGGTGGCGTCAGATAGGTCTGTGCGACTAGAGCCGGTGCGGATTGTTGACAGCGAGACAAGAACATTACGCCGCAAAAGTGTTCCCTTAGTGAAGGAGCTATGGTTGAATCATGGGAAGGAGGAGTACACATGGGAGCCAATGGATTTAATGCAGCAACGCTACCCGGAGTTGTTTGCTCAAGGTAATCTTATTTAAAAGCATATGTTAAATTTCCTGTTATGCTCTTCTCCCCACAGCCTAAGCCTGATTTCGGGGACGAAATCTTTTATTTTGTTTATAGGATTTGTAACGTCCCGAATCGCTCTAGGCCCCTAGTGTGTGTGTTTTTGAGTCAGGAGGGTTGACTCGAGTCCTGAGAAGTGCAGGGAATGGGACTGCACTTGTGGAGAAGTGGAGAAATCAGTGTAAACAGACAGGGGTAGTGACACGGGTAGTGACACGGCCGTGTCCCTACCCGTGTGCGTCGAGCTGAGCTCGACGAGCTGTGTCGAGATCGTCGAGCTGTGTCGACAATAAGTGACACGGGTAGTGACACGGCCGTGTCCCTACCCGTGTGCGTCTAGTTGAGCTCGACGAGCCGTGTCGAGATCGTCGAGCTGTGTCGACACTAAGTGACACGGGTAGTGACACGGCCGTGTCCCTACCCGTGTGCGTCGAGTTGAGCTCGACGAGAAGTGTCGAGATGCAACCCGAGAAGTACACGGCCAATGACATGGCCATGCACACGGCCGTGTCATGTGGACACGGGTCTGGACACGGGCGTGTCCCAACCCGTGTCAAGTATTGAACCGACATGGAAACTGTCGTTGCCGCTTCGCCAGGCAGGACACGGGTAAGGACACGGCCGTGTCCCTACCCATGTCACATTTTATATATATAGGGGAGAGAAAACCCTAGCTGTTTTCATTCTCTTTTATTCCCCTATTTCCAGTGAGAACTCCTGTGAGAGGGAAAACTGCAGGAGCAAATCCTACCGAAGGAGATCCGCCATCGCCGTGAAAGAGAAGATGCCGCCAAGGAGAACTACGAGATCCATGGCTAGAAATGGTGGTACCGCTGGAGCCAATGTGAGTTTCCTACCTTCTCCCTTGGTGCTAGATCTATAGTTATTTTCCTAGGAGAGACATCGACTCAAGAGAGTCTTGATGGTGAGGAGTTTTCTAGGAAAGGTCATGCTAAGACTTGTGTCTTAGGTTTTAGATCTCTTCAACCACGCCCTTCTTCAATGTGATGATAAGGGATGGTTTCGTGAAGGGTTTTGGCCTCTTGAGGGTGAATAAGGGAGGAGGTTTTCTGGAATGATTTGGGATGATCACATTGAGGAGGAAGATGAACCGATGCCGTTCATTCCGCCTTAAGATGCGTGCAGAATCTGTATTCTGCGCGCAGCGAACTTCATGGCCATTTTTAAGTATGCTATGGCCAGATCTGGGCTTTCGGCTTAACACGAAAGTTGAAGCCCTTGAAAATAACTTTCCAACGAGTAGTTGCACGACTTCTGGCGAAGTCTGTAGCCATGGGAGAGTCTAAACGAAAATGGGGTTCTATAAATCTTGTATGCAGAAACTGTGTTCTGTACGCAGCGGACTTCAGGTCCGATTTCAAATAGGATAATGTCAAATCTGGGTTGATCTCTGAATATGAAAGATGTAGTCCATGGAAATACCTTTCCATCGAGGGGTTACAAGACTTCACCGGATTCCTGTAGCCTCGGGAATCTCCGGTCGAAGTTGCTGTCCAGATTCAACCTGCGCCTAAATTCTGGGCTTAATGAAAGATGAATTTTGATTCGGTGGAATTATTAATGCACGATACTTGCCTTGGATGAATCCTTATGATTAATCAGTTGTTGCATTATTGAAGTTGCTTATTAATCAGATTTCATATTATCAAATTGTGAAACAATCTTATTTAAACGAATCGAATTGGTAGGAGTTGAAGGATTGATAATTGTGCACTTCATGTTTATTTTATGACATTATCAAATGAAAAGTGTGATATATCTTTATATGCGCATCATGTTTATATTACATTGTCATCATTTGGAAAGTCATATAGATGAATAGATTACGATCATGGACATATTTGATTAATGAAATGAGTCTAGTAGTCCAATACTTAGAGAGTCGTCTCCCTACGGGTAGCATTGTGAAGGGATGTAAGTGCGGTGTTGACCGTCACTTGTTTTGGTTGTGTTGAGATAAGGTGTGGATGGATGGTTGGGCTGTGTCCTCATGTTTACTTCCGAGGCCCCTTCCATGATATGTTGATGTGGTATTTGCATGTGGTGTGAGTCGACACGTGGTGTCGTAATCCTGGGTTAAGGATAGTGTGGTAGGTCTACGGGCTCGCCAGTCGTCACACCGACGGGAGTTGGCAGTTAGACTTGGTCGGTTTGGGCTGTGTCCTCGGTATTCACGTCCCGAGGCCCCTCCGGCCATGTGAACGGTTGGGCTGTGTCCTCGTGCTTTCTTCCGAGTCCCCTTCCGGGTCACGCAAGGCCAGTTCGGGCTGTGTTCTTGGTGCACATCTACCCAAGACCCCGTTGGGCCATAGTACGCATGGGCTCCGCTGTTGTGTTCTTAGCGTTGAGGCATACGGAGGCCTAGGTGAAGTAGTGTGATACCCGCCTAGTAGTAGAAGTGCCCGTTCTACTGTCACCGCCTGGCCACGGCGGCTGATGCCTGAGAGGTTAGCTACCTGCTCGAAAAGTGGGAACTATAGTCTGTGTCGACATAGCAATTGCATGGGTGTGCATGGGTGAGTCATTGCATAGCATTCATAGCATTTCATATCATTGCACAACAAGATCCTCATCGTATAAGTTTGTATGGGCACTCTTATACGATGAGTTACTTTAATGTAACCCAATCCTTAACTTATAAGTTTGTATGGGCATTCTTATAAGTTAAGTTACTTTCCTGCTGTTACTTATACTTGCTAGTTTAGTGTAGCTCTTATATAAATGCTGATTATGATGTTGTTACTCTTACACTACTGCCACCTGCTGTACTTCCTTTACTTGCATACTTATTATATACTATACTCCTGTTCCTTTTCTCCGCCCGGTGCCGAGGAGTCGCCGGGGGAGCGGATGTGAAACCACTTAGTCGTTTCGACTAACGGTTGCTACGTCTTCCTTTTTAGGAGGTCACGCCGCAGGTAGAGCAGCCGCAGACTACGCAGCAGGACAGCCAGGCCAGGACGACAGGGCCTGATGTGACGGTGCCGTCGATACCGTCCGTTACAGATGTTAGTGTTTTGATTACTCTGATGTAGCCCGTTTGGGCAATGTTTAGCTGTACTCTGATATATGGTAGTAGCATGTTTTAGCTTCTCATTATTGATGTATTTGGACATTATAACTTAGTGTGGATTTGACTTCTGGATGTTTATTTATTTGGTTGGGTTGGCATGATTTATTGATATTGTTGTAGCCGGCGGGATAGGCGTCTTGTGGTACAGGTTAGCCCGTGTGCTAATGCTACCTCAAGGCGGCTGTTCCGGGCATAAGACTCCCCCTTCGTACCGTGTTTTGGGATCCGGGAGGGGGGGTCTTACAGCTGTAACGCCTCGAAACTCAAAAGAGGGACGGGTAGCGTTTTGAGCCAAGTTTGAGACTTGGTAAGGGTCAAACTGCCTGAGACATGGGCGTGTCCCAGGGCCGTGTTGTGCTCGGTTCGATGATGGCCATGTGGTCGACGAAAATGCAGTCGACGATTGTCGAGACAGCGAACACGACCTGAGACACGGTCGTGTCCCAGGCCGTATCCTACTCGGGTAGTTAGCCGAGTTGTGTCGGGGGAGAAACACGCCCGGGAGCCGATGCATGTTCGGGTTTGGCATGGGTGTGTCAAATGTGATACAGGCGTGTCGAATACCCGTGTCCTCCTCGGGTTATATTTGGTCCTGTGTCAATGGAGGAACACACCCAGCAACACGGGCGTGTACTGAATGATATGGGCGTGTCAAGCCTGACATGGGCGTGTCAAGAGCCTGTGTTCTTTTCGGGATACGACAGTTTCGGCATTGATTGAGGCACACGGCCTTGGACACAGGCGTGTCACAAGCCGTGCTTGGCCCAGGTTTTGTATTTTAAGTGCGAATCGTAGCCGTCCATTTCCTTCTTTTGGGATCCAATGGCCCAGAGCTGTTCTTGCTGAGTTATACCCGGGAATAGGATTAGAAACCCTCATTCCTTTTAGGTTTTCTCGTTCTAAGAGTTCTAGAGAGAGGGGAGAGCAAGGAAGAAGAAGGAGGAGAGATACGGCCGCCGGTGGAGCTTCGGAGCCCCAAATAGCAAGCCGAGTCCGGATATATGGATGCGAGGCCGTTGCGGTGCTTTTCATTTGTATAGATCTTCATGACATCAAAGAGAAATGCTAGGGTAACAATTCTCATCTTGGACATGTGAAGTCCTCTTTCTTTTTGCATAGGAAGCCCGCTCTCGCAAGTATGCGGTGAGTGTGAGGTGTTCCTTTGGGTAGACATTAATAGTCCCCATTGTTTTGCATGTAGTGTACATAATTGAGAAACAGACATAGGCATGGTGTGTGAAGCCTACCCGGACAAGTTGGTCTAGATCGGTGATGTTGCATTGCATGAATGGCCGGAGAAGACTCCGCGCCGATGGTTGTTTTTTTGGGTTTTCTACGTGGTAGATTGTAACAGGGAACCTTGGGGACTAACTCCGAGGTGCACCCAAAAAACTGGGCAGATGCATGATTCTGCCAACATGGTGGCCTGGGAGCCAACTTGTACATAACTGGGTTATGTAAAGTGTGTGATCGTATTGGGACTCGGGGAAGCCTGATCTGCGCATATAGCTTAAATTGACGTTGTGGTTTGAGCAACGGGTCAGGTGGAACCGTACCCGCTCTATGTCGTTCGGTTAGATAGACCTAAGGTACGTGGTACTCTCCATTGGCATAGATGGAGGGTCTTGGGGCAAAGGCCGAAAGACCATAATGCTCACGAGAATTGTCGCCCAAGGGGCAGTGGCGAGACCGCGGATTTTGATCGGGTTCACCGAGAATGTGACATGAGAGCACGGGTGTGTGGCCGTGCGAGCCTACGCCTGTGATGATGTGTAATTTCACTACTGTTAAGCTATGCTAATAAAGTGCAGGGAAGGAGCATCGCCGCCCCGAGTTTAGGGGCGGGTTCATTATAATTTGGTCAGCTTAGCTGACCGTTGCTTTTTGTTTGCCACCGCTTCGGTGTATTGTTGCTTGCAGGTGCTGCGACGCCTAGTGGCAAATAACGGGCAAAAGCTTTTGTTGCTGAGCCGGCCCTCGAAGGCCTAAATTTGAATGTTTACTTTTATTCTCATGTGTGACCGGCCTGCGTGCCGAGGTTTGGAAGACACTTTTATTTGAGTAAACTCTTGTAAGACCATAAGGCCAAGAACTTGTGTATTTGTACGTTCATTCTTGTTGGGTTTATGTAGAGGACATTCATGCTGTGGCTGGGTTCTTTATTTGCAACTTTTAAATTGCTTCCGATAGAATGTACTTTGTGTAGGACGTCAGTTTTTGGAAGGATGGTTCCTTTGCGTAACCCTTTGGTGTGTCTGTGGTATATGGCGTCGGGCCCTGGCCGGACCTACTGCTATATGCTATGCGATGGATAGTGGGTGTTACAATTTCTACCCTTTCTGCTCAGCTTGCTTCTGCCTCCTCCTTTATCCCTTCTTCATCTAGGGGCATGGCTTCAGGAATTCCTGAACCCATGAATGGGGAGATGTCCAATGAAGAAGCTCCATATTCAGCAGCAGCAACAACAGAAGCAGAAATTCCAGCAGAGCTTATTGAAATTCTTGATGAAGATACTGAAATGATCTATTATGAAGAAGATTCAGTTGATATAGAAATAATCAATGTTGGTTATTTCATCATAAATCCCACAGTTGATCTTCTTTCTCTTTTGCATTCTTTTGATACAGTATATAATAGTATTTCTCTTGTTTCTGCAAATTACTCTACAACTATAGTAAAGTATACAACTCCTATTAGTCCTGAAGTTTTGCAACAAATAAGGACTAGCTTTGTAGTTTAAGAAAATAGTATAGAGAGAACAATTCCTTCATAGCCAAAAGCATTTTCTCCACCATCATTTGGTTGGTGTGAATCTCCCATGCCAGATCTTGATGACATCATGTTTGCAGATATGGAACCAGAGATTACCAGTTCTCAGGCTCAAGATATTTCAGAATTAGATATTCAAAAATCAGAAGTTCAAGATAAACAGTCTGAGGCTCACCCTATGTTCACTGATGATATGCTGAAAAAAATTCATGCTCTCTATGATAATCCGACAAATGATTTTGATGATGACGAAGATTCTGATGACTCTGAGGACACCAGTTCTAAGAAGAGAAAAGCAATGAAGAAGGCTCCTCTAAAGGCTGCTCCTAAGCTAAATCCATATGTTAATACTCCTTATTATATTCTACATAATATAACTCTCACTCCAGATACCGCACACTGGATGACATACTCTAAAAATGAACTGAAGGCCAAGAAGAAGAGCAGGAGATACTTTCCTCCACCTCAATTCAGGAGAGGTCCTCCTCCTCCTCCAGCTGCTGGATCCTCCGGAAATGTTTCTCAAGGATAAAGATCAACTTCTCACTCCTGTCAATACAGATCAACTCAAAGCAGCAGTGATAGGCCCTCTAGATCTCAGACTCAGTCTAGTAGAAAACAACAGCAGCAGCAGCAATCTGTCAGTCTAAGCAGCCAGCAAAAAGTTCAAGATATTCAGAAATCCAGTCCTGAAAGGTCTTTATCTCCAGTGTATGATCTAAAGATGGATCCAGATTATAGTATGGCTAGGTTCAAAGAACTTATAGGACTTTCTCAAATCAGGAAAGCTAAAGAAGGACAAGATATTTCTCAATATACTACTATGTTTTCTTACAGGAAGAAAGAATTGGAAAAATATCAGGTACAAAATCTCTTTAATGTTGATACATATATGTCTTTGCATCCTGAAGCAGTTGTACCAAGAGCTGCTTCAGTGATAATTCTTGGAGCAGAAGATATGAAGATGACAATGCAGCAAGCTACTGATCCCAACAGACAATTCATCTTAACTAAACCTTCAACTGGGACTTCTCAAGATAGATCCAAAAGAGTTTGACAGTTTTTTCTATTTTTGGACTTAACTTTTATTTGTTGTAAATATGCCACAAGGCAATCTTATTTATATTTGCTGAAACTTAATAATTCTGCCCGATATTATTATTTTTTTCTCTTCTTTGTGATTTTTCTTTTAGTGTTGTCCATAGTGACCTCATCCAAATGGGGGGAGATTGTTGAAACCCCACCTTGTTTAGGGTTGATTTGGGCCAGGTTCACTATTAGGATTTTCTGATGACCCACATTATATAGTCTAGGGTCATAAGTCTTTATCAGGGTCTAGGTCAAGTCAACAAACCTAGAGTGATTGGTTTTCACCTTCAGAAGGCTTAAAGATAGAAGACCTCCAGAGAAAGCAGTTTACTAAGAGTCAGAAAAAGTGTTCGACGATAGCTGAACTTAGCTCGATGATCGTCGATCTCAGATCTACGAACTCAGAATTTATTCTCTGAGTTGAGCTCGACGAAAGTTTAGCTGAGAACGACGATTTGTCAGCTTATACCAGAAACTCAGCTCGACGGAGTGTTATCTCAGCTCGACAAATTTGGAGCCCCGTTCGATGATTTTTCTACTACTTGTCTGCCTTATTCTCAGTTCGATGATATTATATCTCAGGTCGACAAAACTTGTTGAGTTCGACTGTATTCTCCCAGATTCAGTTCGACTATTCTTCCATGTAGTTTTCCAAGGCAACTTGATTTCAAATTTGATTTTATATGCCTATAATGCTTTGATAATTAATGTTACATATTCTCTAGAACATATCCGTTCCAAGGCAACATTAATTATGGTATTCACAGAGTAATTGACATATTTGCTGGAATATTTTAAGAAACAAATTAATGACATAATTATAGCTGTTCAACTCCCAGTTTTTCTGCAGTCAATCAAGGAAAAGGAATTCAAAAATTCAAATGCTAAAATCTACAAGGATTATATGAAGTTTTCCTTTTCAAGACAAAAGTCAGTAGTACATATAGAGAATACGAACACACAAAAAAGGCAGTCAGATATTCATTCTTACTTCAGGAATTTTCAAGGGACAAACAATCTTCATAGGTCTAAAAGTTTCCTGAAGATCTTCTTCAATCTGAAGGCCTACACCCTGAGCAAAGCTCTCATTCTCCTGAACTCTTCTACATCTCAGGGGCAGCTTTGACAACAACAGAAAATCCACTAGTCTTCTCAGTTTATTGAGATAGAGAAGACATCATCACTTTCTTTTATCTTACTGTAAAAGGGTTATAACTCCCTTCAAAAGTTAACCCCTTTGGTTGTTAAGTCTCCTGATCAAAAGACTTAGTTTGGTTTTTGGGCACCTGATCAAAGGCTCAAAGGGTTGTTATATCTCCCTTAGAAAATAGATATTTTGGTGGCAGGGCACCTGATCAAAAACTTGTAGTGGATTCCTACCAGGGAGGTAGAAGAGTGGATGTATCCAAGTTTAGGAGAACCACTATAAATTCTTTGTGTCGTCTGGATTGCCTTTAATGTTTTTTGTTGTGTTGTGATTGTCTTTGTTTTTATTTTCTCTCTCTATATATAGATATCACATATTTTAATTCCGCTATAAAAATTAATCAAAAGTTTTAAAAATCTATTCACCCCCTCTAGAGTTAGTGTGATATATTCCTTCACTTTCAATAAATGTAGGATCAAGCGCATACCCAACTGTTCCAAAAGCCTGGACTGTTGGAAAGGGTGCTACTTAATTTCTTAAATAAGTAGTAGAGTGCCACGAATCAAGTGAAGGAACGCCGGGCCCAACATCGCATCATCCCGACAACTCTGATAAAATTAACTTTCTGTCGGACGGGGATCTTGTCATTCCCCTGGAACACTTCAAGGTGGGGTTCCGCCTCCCCCTATGACTGGAGGTGCGCCAAACCCTTCGATACTTGGAAATGGTTCCCGCCCAGCTCAATCTGAATTCCCTCGCCATCATGGTAGCATTTTATTGCTATATGCACGAGAAAAAGATCGAGTTCAACCTCTCGGTCTTCCGGAAGTTATTCAACTTCCGGGCCAAGAGCGGGATTGTCTTCTTCTCGGGCCAGACAATCAAAACCAGCGGTCTTACCAACAAGAACCATTATTGGTCCAAAAGTGTTCCACTCTCGCCGGTTCAGTACAACGAGGAGAATTATAGGCCTCCCATGCTCAGCGGCCACAAGAGAATGCAATGTTTTGATATTGCTCTTTAAAAATAACCGGAGGGGCGAGAAAGAACTGAGTTAATGATGCAAGCCAAGACATGAACTTAGGTAGTTATTCCATTTGATCATACACTATAACATTTGAGCTTGAATTTTTTTATACACATTATTCCATACATAAAATTCATTTATTCCTACTAGTTGTACCTTAGTAAGTTAGCCATTTATGAGTGTCAAATTTCTTTAAAAAAATAATTGAATTTCATAGTGATATGTGGCCTAGGTATATGCATACATACTTGGAATGATCCAAACTATAATAAAAAAAACAAATTATCATAGTGATATGCGGCCTAAGTATGTGAAAACATACTTGGAATGATCCCAACTATGAGCAAAACAAGGAGAAAAAAATGGTTGAAACAACATATTGATATGTAGTCTAGGTATGTGCACTTATACTTAGAATGATCCCTACTATGAATGGAATATGTTAAAAAATATATGTTGATAGATCCCATAATATGGTGAATTATTAAGATTACTAACTAGGAAATGTCATTATGTTATCAAAGTTATTCATAAATTCCTAGCCATGCAAAATACAATCCTACTCTCAATTGAACTACTAAATCTTGTGAAAGTTAAATCGTAGACTTAGCTTATTTTTATCCTTCCCAATAAATGTGGAGGTTCAATACAAAATTTTGCACGAGAGTAAATTACTTTAAAAGGAAAGCACGTTGTATAACCCTGTGTCCGGCGAGCAAGGCCGCCAGGAACCTGACAGATCGGGCTAAAAGCAGTGGGCGAGCTCGGCACTCGTCGACCAGAGATCGACGATCGTCGATCGGGGATTGGCATTCGTCGACCAGGGATCGGCATTCGTCGACCGAAGATCAGTGTTCGTCGACCCCGAGCTCGGCATTCGCCGAGCAAGTCCCAGCTCGCGTCCTCACAATGGAGCTCGGCAATATCAAGCGAGCAGGACCTACCGAGATGACCAAGCTCCCCAGCTCGCCGGATGAGCGAGGTACTTCTTACTATTTTGCCCCCGCTGGTCTGCCTATAGCCCTTCAAAACAGCGGAGTTTGGCTGTTGGCAGACCCAGTCAAGGATATTTTGGTAATTTCAGGTCAGTTCTTTTGGTTATTGACAGTTCAGATTCTAAAAGCTATAAATAGGACCCAAGGGGTACCCCTGAAAGCAGGTTTCCTATGTCTTCCTACTCCAGTTCTCCCTTGCTTTCTGAGGGTACCTTAGCTCGGCCTCTGGCTAAGGAGGGGAAGCGCTCTGAGATCTTCCGGGTGTGTGGTGGGACCTCCCCGCCGAGCCCTTGGGTTGGTTTTTCCTTGTTTTCCTTGTTGTTTTTCTTGCAGGTGCAAAGTAGGCGCGAGACCACCCCTTCCCCAAGGGTCGAGCTCCACAGGAGACTGAATTTCGGTTTCAACATTTTGGTGCGGTGAGCATGGAACGTGGTGAGCACAGAAAAGCTTCAGCAAGCTCGATGACGGGAGGACAGGGATCTGACAGGTCGAACTCGCCGCCCCCACCTCTCGCCACGGTGGGGATGTTTGAAGATTTCAAGAATGAGGTGCTGACTCTTGTCAAGTTCGCACTCAGCACGCGGGCTGAGTGCTCGACTCCGGCAGTCCAGATCCCGGCCTCCCCCTACTAGGGCGAGGATGCTCCCGGCAGGCGAGCTGGGAAGGAAATGGCCGAGGAGGGCCGAGGTTGCGGGCTCCCTGGGCGCGAGCTCTTCCCTGGCTCGGCAGGCCGAGGCTGGTTCGGAGAGCTGGGCTCGCGAGACTCGCCAGCTCGCCCAGTGGGGGGAGGAAGCCCTTTCAGCGAGCTGGTCTCTTCAGCTCCAGTTCTAGATGGGTTCAGGGAACCCAAGATGTCCTATTACACTATGAAGGGAGACCCGGTCCAGCATGTCCAATGGTTCGAGGATGTAGTCTCCATCCGACAGATGTCAGATGGGTTCAAGTGCTGGCTTTTTGCTATCACCCTCAGGGAGAAGGCAAGGGAGTGGTTCCATCAGCTACCGGACAGCTCCATCTACTGCTTTGAGGACCCGGGTCGGGGGTTCATGCTGAGGTTCACTACCTCGAAGAAGAGGAAGAGAGAGTCAGAGTCCCTGTTCCACATCAAGCAGGGGGTGAATGAGACGTTGGGAAGCTATGTGGATCGGTTCCAGGAGGAGGTTACTCAGGTCCAGGAGATGCCGGGCCACAGCTTGATGATGGACTTCACCCTGGGCCTGCAGCAGGGGCTCTTTAGGATGGAGCTGAAGAGAGTTCCCCCCCCCCCTCTCCTACGAGGAGCTGATGGAGAGGGCGGCGAGAGAAGTTGACGGGGAGGCATAAAACCCGGAATTTGCGAGGAAGCTGGCCAGGTGGGCCCCGGAGGAGGAGAAAGAGTCGAGAGGAGGAAGAGGACAGGAGGAGAGGAGAGGAGAGCCCCGACAAAGGGAGCAGAGGCAGCTCCAGGGGTAGCAGCAGCCGAGGTGGGTGCGCCAGGAGCCCGACTGTCGGCTAGGTTGGAGACCCGAGTGGCAAGGGCAGGGGCCACAGAGAGGATACTACGGAAGGGATCGCTTTCAAGGGGGGCAAGATCAGTTCCACCACCCGGGCTGGAGGCAGGCCCAGAGGCCCTGGCTCTCCGACCAGGAAGAGGCCATGGTCATAGCCTTGGGGGAGAGGAGAAGGATAGTGAGGAGGAGGAGAGAAGTCAGGGTGGAGTTGCCCTATTGTGACTTCCATCAGGAGGAGGGGCACGCCACAGCCACGTGCCCAGAATTCCTGGAGATGAGAGGGAATAGAGAGTAGCAGCAGCAGCAGCAGGGACGATAAGAATTAAGGATTGAGGAGGTCCTGCCTCGGGCAGAGGAGGACCGTTGCGAAGACCGGGTGGATGTTGGAACCCGAGGAGGGATCGGAGTGATCCACGGGGGAGTAGGGGTCGAGGCTTCCCGCAAGGCGAGCCTCCACACCATGTACTGGTGGAGCGTTGCCTCCACATCCCAAACCCCACCCCCAGAGGAGAGGATCACTTTCTCCAGGAGCGACATGCCAGATCACGAGGATCCATTCTGCGATGCGCTGGTCATCAAGGCAGCCATCGAGAATTTCACTGTCTCTCGGATCCTCATGGACAACGGGAGCTCCTTCAACGTCGTCTTTAAAAATGCATTTGACGCGATGAAGGTGGAGGCGAAAAGGGTGCTGGCCTCTGATGGACCCTTGTTCGGGTTCTCAGGGGAGAGGAAGAAAGTAGAGGGAGGAGTAGGCCTCCATGTCACCATGGGGGTCAATCCAGAAACTGCAGGTTCGTCATTGTGGACGCCCCCAACAGCTACAGTGCCATCTTCGGGAGGCCCCTTATCAGCGCCATCCGCTGCGTCCCCTCATCGTTTCATCAGTGCTGAAGTTCAACGCTGAGGGGATCCAGGTCAGGGTCAGGGGGGACCCAAAGGTGGCGCAGGAGTGCTATGTCACTGCGGTGAACACCATCTCTTGGCTGGAGGGAGCCGAGGAGATGGGGCGGAGGATGGAGGAAGATGAGCAAGAAGGAAGAAGGGAGGAGCTGGAGATGGAGGATTGCGTGAAGGAGGCGACAGGAAGAAACCTGGAGGAGGTGGCCGAGGTGATGGCTGAGGGGGTAGAGGTGGAGGTTGAGGTCCCGGTCTCGGAAGAGAAGGACGCTGAAGGGTGGGGAGAGCAGTCCAGGCTGGAGGCTGCAGAGGAAGTGGTGGAGCTGGAGGTGCTCACCCATAGAGGCAGGATGGAGAAGATCCGCATCAGCAAGGGGCTGACCCCGGAGGACCAAGGCAGGATGCTGGAGTGCATCCAGAAGAACATGGACATCTTTGCTTGGAATGCCGCGGAGATGCCGGGGGTTGACGCGGATGTGGCCTGCCACCGCCTCAACCTGGACCCGGGATGTTGGGTATTGTATCCACAATGCACCTGATTTGAAGAAGCCCCTGGATAAGCTAAGGTCAATAGACTATGTATTTGATAAAATCCTTCTAGTTGTGCTTGCAGTTTTTTCACGCTAAGTGTACACCAATGTCAGGGTGCAGTAGGTCAATATACACGGGTCTGCACGACGTAATCCCTCGTTGAGCAGATCAGTGTGTTGGCCTTCGTGTACTCTCTCTATTGGAGTGCACTTATTTTCAAGCACAGGGCTGTAAATATGCAGGAGCAGACAAGGAGCAAGGATGGGTCAAGGAGCATCTCATGGGTGGAAAGACGAAATTTCGTCTAAGTTAGAATCGACGAGAATCACCAAGTGATTCTCGCCGATTCGGCGAGAATCACTTGGGATTCTCGCCGATTCGTCGAGAATCAGAGGTTGATTCTCGCCGAACTCGATCCAGCAACTTCTAAGCAAGCACCTCTGCGTCTAAGTAAGAATCGACGAGAATCACTTAGTGATTCTCGCCGATTCGGCGAGAATCACTAGTGATTCTCGTCGAATCGACGAGAATCACTGGTTGATTCTCGCCGTCTCGACCTGGCTTAAAGCAGTGCGTGCAACCAAGGCAAATTCGACGAGAATCATCTTTGATTCTCGCCGAATCGTCGAGAATCACCTTTGATTCTCGGCGACTCGGCGAGAATCACTTTCGATTCTCACCGATTTTGACTTGGCGTTTTTCTGGAACTTCCTGAACCGGATTCTGCCGCTGTTAAATTTCTGGACCGGGATTTGGGGATTTCTTTTGTGGGTCCCACAAACGGTATTATTGGAGGTAGCTACAGTATTTATACTCGGGTATTTTGAATGGAATACCTACACAGAAAGAAGCCGAGAAAGCGGAAACCCTAATATCGCGAAATCTCTCCGCCGCCTCCGTCGCCGCTCGCGCAAGTCCGTCGCCGCCGCTGATCGCTCTTCTTCCCGATCTCTGGCGACAGAAGCCTAGCAAGGCTTGAGTCTCACGCGTCTATCCAGAGATCTCTTGTCTCTCGATTTGTTGACCGGGAAAAACTCCTCTGTCCGAATCGATCGAGACGACCGATCCTAGAGTGACCGTTGGTAGACCTAGTTTGCTTCGCTACGAAGTTTGGATCTCCAAGTTCAGCAGCCGCTCATCATCGTAGCCGCCGATCCCGAAGCTAGCCACCGCTCGTGTGCCGCCGCCGGTTCCGGGGAGATCCTCTCCAAGAGAGACCGAGGTTGTAGACTCTTCATCGACTTCAAGAACACGTCGTCGAACGAAGAGGAACACCGTAGTCTCCAAAAGAAGTTTATATCTCGTGTACATTCTATATTTTCTTTTGTTGTAAAGGAACTTTTGTTCCGTGTTGTAAGGGTTGGGTGCAACCCGTTTTGTGGGAGTGTTGACTCTCACGTGTGGAAGGGTTCCTTCCGGTAGTGCAGGGATTGGATTTCAATCCCGTTGGAGAAGTGACCGAGTCGTCCCTTGTTGGGGAGATAGGTCGAAGGGGGAAAGTGGATGTACCCAAGTCGGGGAACCACTATAAATTGCCTGTGTATTTTGTGTGCTGTGCTTTTTATTTTTATTGTGCAGGTACGTTCGTAAATTCTGCAAAAGCGCTACTCGTCACCTATTCCCCCCCCCCCCCCCCCCATAGGTGCACATAGCTGACACTAGGTGGACTTTCAAGTGGTATTAAAGCGAGGTTGCTCATCAATAAGGTTAACACTTTGAGTTGAATCCTGCCCCTAGTGTCAAAAGAAGAAGACAAATATCTACTATGGACGGGCTCAAGTACTCCGGCAAGATCCCAGTGTGCAACAGACTCAATTTCCGATCTGGAAGGAAAGAATCAGGTTTTACATGGAAGCAGTCGATCCTCGACTCTTCATGATTGTGGAGGAGGGACCTTATGTCCCCACTAAGGACTCCACCATCGATCCCACCAAGAAGGTGCCGAAGACACTTTCTGAAATGGACAAAGACGAGATGGTACTGGTGGGACTGGACAAGAAGGCACGAAACATTCTGGTGAGCGCAGTTGATGATTCTATGATGCAAAACTTCAGCAACTGCAGGACAGCTCAGGAGATCTGGCAATGCCTGATCATCCTAATGGAGGGCACAGATGAAGTGAGGGATGATCGGAGATCCCTCCTGAACCAAAAATATGAGGCCTTCAGGCAAGGGCCTAAGGAAGAGATCGGAGTCACATACGAGAACTTCCTGAAGATTGTCAACGCCCTCAAGGGCTACGAAAGAGTGTTCACCAATGGTGAACTCAATGACAAATTCCTTAGGTCCCTTACTAAGGAATGGGACACAAAGATCTGCGCCATCAGAGAATTTGGCAGACTAGCAGAAACTGATCCACAAATCCTGTTTGGGAAGCTGATGTCCTATGAACTTCAGCTGAACACCAGGAAGGCAGAGGAAGAAGCAGAGAAGGCTGCTGCAAAAGAAAAGACCGTGGCCCTAAAAGCCAGTTACTCCAGAAAGGGCAAGGGTGCGATGTCATACCGTGCGAGGAGTAAGGAAGAGGAGGAGGACTCTGAACCATGCTCCTCTGGCTCAGAACTGTCGGAGGAGGATTTCTCCCTCATCACCCGAGAGTTCAAGAAGGTCCTCAAGATGAGGAATCAAAGAAATAAAGACAGCTCCTCCTCCAGGCATCAGAAGAAAAATTATTCTTCTGACAGGTATGCATCTAAACCTAACAAACATCGTTCTTCTGATATTATTTGCTTTGGATGCAATAAGCCAGGACACGTCGTGGCCGACTGCCATCAAAGCAAAAGAGAAAAGGGGAAAGGAGAGGAGCTCAAATCCTCTAGAGATAAGAAGAAGGAGCGGAGCTACATCGCAAGAAGGCCAAAGACACTAAGTGAGTCTGATTCCTCAGACTCCAGTGATGATGAGGAAGCCTACTTCGGGCTGGTGGGTCGCTCGGACTCAGAAGGAGAATGCCCCCCATTTATTGGGAAGGTAAAAGCTCACACCCCTCTCTCCGACTCCGACTCTGATCCTGAGTCTCAGGATGACGAACCTGAGGATGGCCCTTCAGCCCGTGAAGCTGAGCTCCTCGAGAAGTATGAGCTTCTGCTCAACACTTTCGATGAGTGCCGAAAGAGACTGAAGGCTGAGAAGAAGGAAGTAAAATTCCTTAAGGTTGAGTGTGTATCCCTAAGGGAAGAGGTCACTAGCTTGATTTCTCTCCGACAGGAACACCTTGACCTGACTTCCAAGCATTCAGAGTCTTTGAAGCTCCTTGATCTAAAGCAGGAGGAAGTCAACAAGTTGGAAGAACTACTTGCGGCAGAAAGGAAGATCGTCAAGAGCTTCTCCATGCCAAAAACAGTTCTTCCAGTCGTTGATACCTTCTCTGCTCAGGCCAAAGGAGCTGGCTTGGGGCATATAGGGGTACCTGGTTCTTCATCTAGGAGAAACAAGAACCAGAGGAAGAATAAGGCCGCCAAGAAGGCCTCTACTGATGAAAAAGGTAAGGCTCCTCTTAGTCCTGTTGCGTTCAGAAAGCCTGGCTTTCCTTGCAACCAACACGACTTTGAGTCAACATTTGGGCATCATTTCCGGCCCTCGGTTGCAAAGCCAAAGAGCCGGTATGACGGTTGGAACTTTCCCCGGAACTTCGGTGAGAGTGCCTTCAAGGCACCTTATGAGGAAATCCACATAGGAAATTATGGTCCGTTCTCTAGCGGCCATAATGGAAAGCAGGCACCAAAAGCCAAGCCTGTTATACAGAAGGTGACAAAGTCATGCGACTGTTGTCACCATGAGGCATCCACCTCCAGATCCAAGGCCCCAGCAGTACCCACCGTTCCCAGGGAAAGGCAGGAGCCTAGGAAGAGGTACAACAGATTTAACTGTTGGTGCTGTGGCAAAGTCGGTCACTTTGCCGTGGATTGTTGGTTTAATCCAAGGAACTACGAGACTCCCCATGTTAGCAATGCGAGACCGACCACTCGTAGGGTTAACCAACCGAGGGGGAGTGTGCTAACCAGGAATCTAGGACCCAAGTTCGATTGGGTTCCTAAGGCAAATTAATTTTGTTTTGCAGGAATGTCCAAAGGCCACCAAAACGCCGATCTGGTATTTGGACAGTGGATGCTCCCGGCATATGACCGGGACAAGAAGCCTGCTGCGTGATTACACTCCAGTCGAGAATGGACCCAAAGTCATCTTTGGAGGGTCAGATCGAGGAGTCACCAGAGGTTATGGTATGATTTCCAACGGTATAATCTCTATCACCGACGTGACTTATGTTGAAGGGTTAAACCATAACCTGATCAGTGTAAGTCAGTTATGTGATAAAGGTTATGACGTTAAGTTCTGCAAGGATAAATGTCTGATAATTTCGCGTACCTCTTCTGAAACGGTATTATCAGGCATTAGGAGCAGAAATATCTTTTGTTTAGATTTTCTCATTTTAGATTCATCTACCCCCGTATGCCTTGTGGCAACAGGCAGTGCATCTCTTTGTGAACAATGGCACAAGAGATTGGCACATATTAATTTCAAGACAATTAGTATGTTATTTTCTAAGGACTTGGTAAGGGATGCTCCCAGTATCAAGTGCATCAAAGATAGCCCATGTCCTGCATGCTAGATGGGCAAACAGACTCGGGCTACCTTTAAGAGCATCGCTGACAAAGACTCTTCCCGATGTCTTTACCTTTTGCATATGGACTTGTTTGGTCCAATGCAAGTTCATAGCTTGGGAGGCAAGTCATATACGCTAGTGATAGTTGATGATCATTCTCGGTTTACATGGGTGTTCTTTTTGAAACGAAAGTCAGATACGTTTGACATCTTCACTAATTTTGTCAAGCAGGTTCAGAACGAATTTAACTGCTCCGTGGTCAAAATCAGAAGTGACCATGGAACAGAATTCGAATCTGGTGCAATGACAGAATTTTGTGAAGAACAAGGTATCTTTCATGAGTTTTCCTCCCCGCGCACTCCTCAGCAAAATGGAGTTGCGGAGAGAAGAAATAGAACTCTCATTGAAGCCTGCACGACAATGTTGAAAGATGCTTCTCTCCCGGAATACTTCTGGGCAGAGGGTGTCAATACGGCATGTCATGTACAAAACCGAGCATTGATCAACAAGCATCATCGTAAGACGCCCTACGAGCTACTGAAAGGCAGGAAACCAACTATGTCCTACTTGAGGATTTTTGGTTGCCGATGCTATGTACTGAATAATGGGAAGTACTCGCGTACTAAATTCGGTGAAAAATGCTTCGAAGGCATATTCATGGGCTATAGTTCCCATAGTCGGGCATATAGGGTCTTCAATAAGAAAACCCTAGTGGTAGAAGAATCAATAAATGTTGTATTTGATGAAGGAAGTTTGCTTAACTGCAATTCTTCCAGTAGTATTCTTGAAGATGCAGGTCCTAGACTTGAACAGCTGAGTCTGGATGAGACCCCTAAAGATGACGCTCCCAAGTACGTCAAAGTTTCCACCTCCACGTCATCTGAAAATGTTGAAGATCAAGATGGAACAAATCTCTTAGAAGAAAGAGAAGCCCAAGAAGTAGTTGAAGCTCCAAACGCCAGACTTCTAGAGCTCCGGCACGTGAGAGATCATCCTAGAGATCAGATTATCGGGGATCCTCGTGTTGGTGTCAGAACTCGAAGAGGTACAGTTAACGAAGTATTGCATCTTAGCTTCCTGTCACAGGTTGAGCCAAAGAAGTTCGACGAGGCGAACAAGGATGCGGTATGGATTCTGGCCATGCAAGAGGAACTACATCAATTCGAACGTTGCAAGGTTTGGACGCTGGTTCCCAGACCATACAAGCAGAATGTGATTGGCACGAAGTGGATCTTCAGAAACAAGCTGGATGAACATGGTGTCATCGTAAAGAACAAGGCCAGGCTGGTGGCTCAAGGTTACAGACAGGAGGAAGGGATTGACTTCGACCAGACCTTCGCACCAGTAGCAAGGCTCGAGGCAATCAGGTTGTTCCTGGCGTATGCTTCACACAAAGGATTCACAGTCTATCAAATGGATGTGAAATCGGCATTCCTGAACGGAGACCTGAAAGAGGAAGTATACGTCGCTCAACCCCCAGGTTTTGTCGATCCTACTTATCCCAATCACGTTTATTTTCTTAATAAGGCCTTATATGGGTTGAAACAAGCTCCACGAGCTTGGTATGAGACTTTATCTAGTTTTCTTCTGGAGAACAAGTTCTCCAGAGGTAAAATAGATAAAACATTGTTTCTCAGGGAAGTCAAAGGCAAGATTTTGCTGGTGCAAATCTATGTCGATGACATAATATTCGGCTCAACGGATAACAATCTTTGCAAAAAGTTTTCTAAACTTATGCAAGGAAAGTTTGAAATGAGCAGTATGGGAGAGCTCAAGTATTTCTTAGGACTTCAAGTGAAACAGTCTGAGGATGGAATCTTCATCTCTCAGACGAAGTTCACAAATGAACTCCTTAAGAAATTCGGTATGGAGAGTGCAACCTCTATGAGGACTCCAATGGGATCCACCATGTCTCTAGATAAGGATGAGAAAGGTAAACCTTTCGATGAAACCAAATACAGAAGCATCATTGGATCCCTGCTCTACCTTACTGCCAGTCGACCGGATATTATGTTCTCCACATGTGTCTGTGCCCGATATCAGGTGAACACTAAGGAATCTCACTATGTCGCCGCAAAGCGAATTCTGAGATACCTTAAAGGTACTCCTAATCTTGGCTTGTGGTACCCGAGAAACAATGATGTCGAGCGAATAGGCTTTTCAGATGCTGATTTTGCAGGGAGCAGGGATGACAGGAAAAGCACCTCCGGGACGTGTCAATTCCTCGGCAGGAGGCTTATCTCATGGAACAGCAAGAAACAGAATTGCGTTGCAACCTCCACAGCAGAGTCAGAGTATATCTCGGCAGGAAGCTGTTGCGCACAACTTCTATGGATCAGAAACCAGTTAGCCGACTACGACCTTCAGTTCAAGGAAGTACCCATGTACTGCGACTCCTCCAGTGCAATTGCCATTGCCAACAATCCGGTGTCGCACAGCAGAACGAAGCATATTGAAGTACGCTACCACTTCATTCGGGAGCACGTGGAGAACAAGGATATCTCTCTCTGTTATGTCCCCACGGACAAGCAGATTGCTGATATATTCACAAAGCCCCTAGACGAGGCCAAGTTCAATATTTTCAAGACTGAATTGGGGATGCTCAATTATGACGAATGAAGACTACAAAGGCTCCAGGCCCGTGCAAGAACTGAGGTGGAGCAAAGGGTAAAACGCTACAGACCCCAATTTGTAGAAGCCGAAAAGGGGGGGATTACCCTCTCGGCTAAGGCTAAGGTGGCTCCAAGCTCGCTCCCAAGAAATTGGTATTGGTAATGGATAACTCACTCAACTCTCTTTTCAGTTTATGGTTTTCATTCTCATTTGCTCTATTCACCTTAGCTTGTAGGGTTTAGGCTTCTTCAAATAGGGGGAGATTGTTGGGTATTGTATCCACAATGCACCTGATTTGAAGAAGCCCCTGGACAAGCTAAGGTCAATAGACTATGTATTTGATAAAATCCTTCTAGTTGTGCTTGCAGTTTTTTTCACACTAAGTGTACACCAATGTCAGGGTGCAGTAGGTCAATATACACGGGTCTGCACGACGTAATCCCTCGTTGAGCAGATCAGTGTGTTGGCCTACGTGTACTCTCTCTATGGGAGTGCACTTATTTTCAAGCACAGGGCTGTAAATATGCAGGAGCAGACAAGGAGCAAGGATGGGTCAAGGAGCATCTCATGGGTGGAAAGACGAAATTTCGTCTAAGTTAGAATCGACGAGAATCACCAAGTGATTCTCGCCGATTCGGCGAGAATCACTTGGGATTCTCGCCGATTCGTCGAGAATCAGAGGTTGATTCTCGCCGAACTCGATCCAGCAACTTCTAAGCAAGCACCTCTGCGTCTAAGTAAGAATCGACGAGAATCACTTAGTGATTCTCGCCGATTCGGCGAGAATCACTAGTGATTCTCGTCGAATCGACGAGAATCACTGGTTGATTCTCGCCGTCTCGACCTGGCTTAAAGCAGTGCATGCAACCAAGGCAAATTCGACGAGAATCATCTTTGATTCTCGCCGAATCGTCGAGAATCACCTTTGATTCTCGGCGACTCGGCGAGAATCACTTTCGATTCTCACCGATTTTGACTTGGCGTTTTTCTGGAACTTCCTGAACCGGATTCTGCCGCTGTTAAATTTCTGGACCGGGATTTGGGGATTTCTTTTGTGGGTCCCACAAACGGTATTATTGGAGGTAGCTACAGTATTTATACTCGGGTATTTTGAATGGAATACCTACACAGAAAGAAGCCGAGCAAGCGGAAACCCTAATATCGCAAAATCTCTCCGCCGCCTCCGTCGCCGCTCGCGCAAGTCCGTCGCCGCCGCTGATCGCTCTTCTTCCCGATCTCTGGCGACAGAAGCCTAGCAAGGCTTGAGTCTCACGCGTCTATCCAGAGATCTCTTGTCTCTCGATTTGTTGACCGGGAAAAACTCCTCCGTCCGAATCGATCGAGACGACCGATCCTAGAGTGACCGTTGGTAGACCTAGTTTGCTTCGCTACGAAGTTTGGATCTCCAAGTTCAGCAGCCGCTCATCATCGTAGCCGCCGATCCCGAAGCTAGCTGCCGCTCGTGTGCCGCCGCCGGTTCCGGGGAGATCCTCTCCAAGAGAGACCGAGGTTGTAGACTCTTCATCGACTTCAAGAACACGTCGTCGAACGAAGAGGAACACCGTAGTCTCCAAAAGAAGTTTGTATCTCGTGTACATTCTATATTTTCTTTTGTTGTAAAGGAACTTTTGTTCCGTGTTGTAAGGGTTGGGTGCAACCCGTTTTGTGGGAGTGTTGACTCTCACGTGTGGAAGGGTTCCTTCCGGTAGTGCAGGGATTGGATTTCAATCCCGTTGGAGAAGTGACCGAGTCGTCCCTTGTTGGGGAGATAGGTCGAAGGGGGAAAGTGGATGTACCCAAGTCGGGGAACCACTATAAATTGCCTGTGTATTTTGTGTGCTGTGCTTTTTATTTTTATTGTGCAGGTACGTTCGTAAATTCTGCAAAAGCGCTACTCGTCACCTATTCCCCCCCCCCATAGGTGCACATAGCTGACACTAGGTGGACTTTCAAGTGGTATCAAAGCGAGGTTGCTCATCAATAAGGTTAACACCTTGAGTTGAATCCTGCCCCTAGTGTCAAAAGAAGAAGACAAATATCTACTATGGACGGGCTCAAGTACTCCGGCAAGATCCCAGTGTGCAACAGACTCAACTTTCCGATCTGGAAGGAAAGAATCAGGTTTTACATGGAAGCAGTTGATCCTCGACTCTTCATGATTGTGGAGGAGGGACCTTATGTCCCCACTAAGGCCTCCACCATTGATCCCACCAAGAAGGTGCCGAAGACACTTTCTGAAATGGACAAAGACGAGATGGTACTGGTGGGACTGGATAAGAAGGCACGAAACATTCTGGTGAGCGCAGTTGATGATTCTATGATGCAAAACTTCAGCAACTGCAGGACAGCTCAGGAGATCTGGCAATGCCTGATCATCCTAATGGAGGGCACAGATGAAGTGAGGGATGATCGGAGATCCCTCCTGAACCAAAAATATGAGGCCTTCAGGCAAGGGCCTAAGGAAGAGATCGGAGTCACATACGAGAACTTCCTGAAGATTGTCAACGCCCTCAAGGGCTACGGAAGAGTGTTCACCAATGGTGAACTCAATGACAAATTCCTTAGGTCCCTTACTAAGGAATGGGACACAAAGATCTGCGCCATCAGAAAATTTGGCAGACTAGCAGAAACTGATCCACAAATCCTGTTTGGGAAGCTGATGTCCTATGAACTTCAGCTGAACACCAGGAAGGCAGAGGAAGAAGCAGAGAAGGCTGCTGCAAAAGAAAAGACTGTGGCCCTAAAAGCCAGTTACTCCAGAAAGGGCAAGGGTGCGATGTCATACCGTGCGAGGAGTAAGGAAGAGGAGGAGGACTCTGAACCATGCTCCTCTGGCTCAGAACTGTCGGAGGAGGATTTCTCCCTCATCACCCGAGAGTTCAAGAAGGTCCTCAAGATGAGGAATCAAAGAAAGAAAGACAGCTCCTCCTCCAGGCATCAGAAGAAAAATTATTCTTCTGACAGGTGTGCATCTAAACCTAACAAACATCGTTCTTCTGATATTATTTGCTTTGGATGCAATAAGCCAGGACACGTCGTGGCCGACTGCCATCAAAGCAAAAGAGAAAAGGGGAAAGGAGAGGAGCTCAAATCCTCTAGAGATAAGAAGAAGGAGCGGAGCTACATCGCAAGAAGGCCAAAGACACTAAGTGAGTCTGATTCCTCAGACTCCAGTGATGATGAGGAAGCCTACTTCGGGCTGGTGGGTCGCTCGGACTCAGAAGGAGAATGCCCCCCATTTATTGGGAAGGTAAAAGCTCACACCCCTCTCTCCGACTCCGACTCTGATCCTGAGTCTCAGGATGACGAACCTGAGGATGGCCCTTCAGCCCGTGAAGCTGAGCTCCTCGAGAAGTATGAGCTTCTGCTCAACACTTTCGATGAGTGCCGAAAGAGACTGAAGGCTGCGAAGAAGGAAGTAAAATTCCTTAAGGTTGAGTGTGTATCCCTAAGGGAAGAGGTCACTAGCTTGATTTCTCTCCGACAGGAACACCTTGACCTGACTTCCAAGCATTCAGAGTCTTTGAAGCTCCTTGATCTAAAGCAGGAGGAAGTCAACAAGTTGGAAGAACTACTTGCGGCAGAAAGGAAGATCGTCAAGAGCTTCTCCATGCCAAAAACAGTTCTTCCAGTCGTTGATACCTTCTCTGCTCAGGCCAAAGGAGCTGGCTTGGGGCATATAGGGGTACCTGGTTCTTCATCTAGGAGAAACAAGAACCAGAGGAAGAATAAGGCCGCCAAGAAGGCCTTTGCTGATGAAAAAGGTAAGGCTCCTCTTAGTCCTGTTGCGTTCAGAAAGCCTGGCTTTCCTTGCAACCAACACGACTTTGAGTCAACATTTGGGCATCATTTCCGGCCCTCGGTTGCAAAGCCAAAGAGCCGGTATGACGGTTGGAACTTTCCCCGGAACTTCGGTGAGAGTGCCTTCAAGGCACCTTATGAGGAAATCCACATAGGAAATTATGGTTCGTTCTCTAGCGGCCATAATGGAAAGCAGGCACCAAAAGCCAAGCCTATTATACAGAAGGTGACAAAGTCATGCGACTGTTGTCACCATGAGGCCTCCACCTGCAGATCCAAGGCCCCAGCAGTACCCACCGTTCCCAGGGTAAGGCAGGAGCCTAGGAAGAGGTACAACAGATTTGACTGTTGGTGCTGTGGCAAAGTCGGTCACTTTGCCGTGGATTGTTGGTTTAATCCAAGGAACTACGAGACTCCCCATGTTAGCAATGCGAGACCGACCACTCGTAGGGTTAACCAACCGAGGGGGAGTGTGCTAACCAGGAATCTAGGACCCAAGTTCGATTGGGTTCCTAAGGCAAATTAATTTTGTTTTGCAGGAATGTCCAAAGGCCACCAAAACGCCGATCTGGTATTTGGACAGTGGATGCTCCCGGCATATGACCGGGACAAGAAGCCTGCTGCGTGATTACACTCCAGTCGAGAATGGACCCAAAGTCATCTTTGGAGGGTCAGATCGAGGAGTCACCAGAGGTTATGGTATGATTTCCAACGGTATAATCTCTATCACCGACGTGGCTTATGTTGAAGGGTTAAACCATAACCTGATCAGTGTAAGTCAGTTATGTGATAAAGGTTATGACGTTAAGTTCTGCAAGGATAAATGTCTGATAATTTCACGTACCTCTTCTGAAACGGTATTATCAGGCATTAGGAGCAGAAATATCTTTTGTTTAGATTTTCTCAGTTTAGATTCATCTACCCCCGTATGCCTTGTGGCAACAGGCAGTGCATCTCTTTGTGAACAATGGCACAAGAGATTGACACATATTAATTTCAAGACAATTAGTATGCTATTTTCTAAGGACTTGGTAAGGGATGCTCCCAGTATCAAGTGCATCAAAGATAGCCCATGTCCTGCATGCTAGATGGGCAAACAGACTCGGGCTACCTTTAAGAGCATCGCTGACAAAGACTCTTCCCGATGTCTTTACCTTTTGCATATGGACTTGTTTGGTCCAATGCAAGTTCATAGCTTGGGAGGCAAGTCATATACGCTAGTGATAGTTGATGATCATTCTCGGTTTACATGGGTGTTCTTTTTGAAACGAAAGTCAGATACGTTTGACATCTTCACTAATTTTGTCAAGCAGGTTCAGAACGAATTTAACTGCTCCGTGGTCAAAATCAGAAGTGACCATGGAACAGAATTCGAATCTGGTGCAATGACAGAATTTTGTGAAGAACAAGGTATCTTTCATGAGTTTTCCTCCCCGCGCACTCCTCAGCAAAATGGAGTTGCGGAGAGAAGAAATAGAACTCTCATTGAAGCCTGCACGACAATGTTGAAAGTTGCTTCTCTCCCGGAATACTTCTGGGCAGAGGGTGTCAATACGGCATGTCATGTACAAAACCGAGCATTGATCAACAAGCATCATCGTAAGATGCCCTACGAGCTACTGAAAGGCAGGAAACCAACCATGTCCTACTTGAGGATTTTTGGTTGCCGATGCTATGTACTGAATAATGGGAAGTACTCGCGTACTAAATTCGGTGAAAAATGCTTCGAAGGCATATTCATGGGCTATAGTTCCCATAGTCGGGCATATAGGGTCTTCAATAAGAAAACCCTAGTGGCAGAAGAATCAATAAATGTTGTATTTGATGAAGTAAGTTTGCTTAACTGCAATTCTTCCAGTAGTATTCTTGAAGATGCAGGTGCTAGACTTGAACAACTGAGTCTGGATGAGACCCCTAAAGATGACGCTCCCAAGTACGTCAAAGTTTCCACCTCCACGTCATCTGAAAATGTTGAAGATCAAGATGGAACAAATCTCTTAGAAGAAAGAGAAGCCCAAGAAATAGTTGAAGCTCCAGACGCCAGACTTCTAGAGCTCCGGCACGTGAGAGATCATCCTAGAGATCATATTATCGGGGATCCTCGTGTTGGTGTCAGAACTCGAAGAGGTACAGTTAACGAAGTATTGCATCTTAGCTTCCTGTCACAGGTTGAGCGAAAGAAGTTCGACGAGGCGAACAAGGATGCGGTATGGATTCTGGCCATGCAAGAGGAACTACATCAATTCGAACGTTGCAAGGTTTGGACGCTGGTTCCCAGACCATACAAGCAGAATGTGATTGGCACGAAGTGGATCTTCAGAAACAAGCTGGATGAACATGGTGTCATCGTAAAGAACAAGGCCAGGCTGGTGGCTCAAGGTTACAGACAGGAGGAAGGGATTGACTTCGACCAGACCTTCGCACAAGTAGCAAGGCTAGAGGCAATCAGGTTGTTCCTGGCGTATGCTTCACACAAAGGATTCACAGTCTATCAAATGGATGTGAAATCGGCATTCCTGAACGGAGACCTGAAAGAGGAAGTATACGTCGCTCAACCCCCAGGTTTTGTCGATCCTACTTATCCCAATCATGTTTATTTTCTTAATAAGGCCTTATATGGGTTGAAACAAGCTCCACGAGCTTGGTATGAGACTTTATCTAGTTTTCTTCTTGAGAACAAGTTCTCCAGAGGTAAAATAGATAAAACATTGTTTCTCAGGGAAGTCAAAGGCAAGATTTTGCTGGTGCAAATCTATGTCGATGACATAATATTCGGCTCAACGGATAACAATCTTTGCAAAAAGTTTTCTAAACTTATGCAAGGAAAGTTTGAAATGAGCAGTATGGGAGAGCTCAAGTATTTCTTAGGACTTCAAGTGAAACAGTCTGAGGATGGAATCTTCATCTCTCAGACGAAGTTCACAAATGAACTCCTTAAGAAATTCGGTATGGAGAGTGCAACCTCTATGAGAACTCCAATGGGATCCACCATGTCTCTAGATAAGGATGAGAAAGGTAAACCTTTCGATGAAACCAAATACAGAAGCATCATTGGATCCCTGCTCTACCTTACTGCCAGTCGACCGGATATTATGTTCTCCACATGTGTCTGTGCCCGATATCAGGTGAACACTAAGGAATCTCACTATGTCGCCGCAAAGCGAATTCTGAGATACCTTAAAGGTACTCCTAATCTTGGCTTGTGGTACCCGAGAAACAATGATGTCGAGCTAATAGGCTTTTCAGATGCTAATTTTGCAGGGAGCAGAGATGACAGGAAAAGCACCTCCGGGACGTGTCAATTCCTCGGCAGGAGGCTTATCTAATGGAACAGCAAGAAACAGAATTGCGTTGCAACCTCCACAGCAGAGTCAGAGTATATCTCGGCAGGAAGCTGTTGCGCACAACTTCTATGGATCAGAAACTAGTTAGCCGACTACTACCTTCAGTTCAAGGAAGTACCCATGTACTGCGACTCCTCCAGTGCAATTGCCATTGCCAACAATCCGGTGTCGCACAGCAGAACGAAGCATATTGAAGTACGCTACCACTTCATTCGGGAGCACGTGGAGAACAAGGATATCTCTCTCTGTTATGTCCCCACGGACAAGCAGATTGCTGATATATTCACAAAGCCCCTAGACGAGGCCAAGTTCAATATTTTCAAGACTGAATTGGGGATGCTCAATTATGACGAATGAAGACTACAAAGGCTCCAGGCCCGTGCAAGAACTGAGGGGGAGCAAAGGGTAAAACGCTACAGACCCCGATTTGTAGAAGCCGAAAAGGGGGAGATTACCCTCTCGGCTAAGGCTAAGGTGGCTCCAAGCTCGCTCCCAAGAAATTGGTATTGGTAATGGATAACTCACTCAACTCTCTTTTCAGTTTATGGTTTTCATTCTCATTTGCTCTATTCACCTTAGCTTGTAGGGTTTAGGCTTCTTCAAATAGGGGGAGATTGTTGGGTATTGTATCCACAATGCACCTGATTTGAAGAAGCCCCTGGACAAGCTAAGGTCAATAGACTATGTATTTGATAAAATCCTTCTAGTTGTGCTTGCAGTTTTTTTCACGCTAAGTGCACACCAATGTCAGGGTGCAGTAGGTCAATATACATGGGTCTGCACGACGTAATCCCTCGTTGAGCAGATCAGTGTGTTGGCCTACGTGTACTCTCTCTATTGGAGTGCACTTATTTTCAAGCACAGGGCTGTAAATATGCAGGAGCAGACAAGGAGCAAGGATGGGTTAAGGAGCATCTCATGGGTGGAAAGACGAAATTTCATCTAAGTTAGAATCGACGAGAATCACCAAGTGATTCTCGCCGATTCGGCGAGAATCACTTGGGATTCTCGCCGATTCTTCGAGAATCAGAGGTTGATTCTCGCCGAACTCGATCCAGCAACTTCTAAGCAAGCACCTCTGCGTCTAAGTAAGAATCGACGAAAATCACGTAGTGATTCTCGCTGATTCGGCGAGAATCACTGGTTGATTCTCGCCGTCTCGACCTGGCTTAAAGCAGTGCGTGCAAGCAAGGCAAATTCGACGAGAATCATCTTTGATTCTCGCTGAATCGTCGAGAATCACCTTTGATTCTCGGCGACTCGGCGAGAATCACTTTCGATTCTCACCGATTTTGACTTGGCGTTTTTCTGGAACTTCCTGAACCGGATTCTGCCGCTGTTAAATTTCTGGACCGGGATTTGGGGATTTCTTTTGTGGGTCCCACAAACGGTCTTATTGGAGGTAGCTACAGTATTTATACTCGGGTATTTTGAATGGAATACCTACACAGAAAGAAGCCGAGAAAGCGGAAACCCTAATATCGCGAAATCTCTCCGCCGCCTCCGTCGCCGCTCGCGCAAGTCCGTCGCCGCCGCTGATCGCTCTTCTTCCCGATCTCTGGCGACAGAAGCCTAGCAAGGCTTGAGTCTCACGCGTCTATCCAGAGATCTCTTGTCTCTCGATTTGTTGACCGAGAAAAACTCCTCCGTCCGAATCGATCGAGACGACCGATCCTAGAGTGACCGTTGGTAGACCTAGTTTGCTTCGCTACGAAGTTTGGATCTCCAAGTTCAGCAGCCGCTCATCATCGTAGCCGCCGATCCCGAAGCTAGTCGCCGCTCGTGTGCCGCCGCCGGTTCCGGGGAGATCCTCTCCAAGAGAGACCGAGGTTGTAGACTCTTCATCGACTTCAAGAATACGTCGTCGAACGAAGAGGAACACCGTAGTCTCCAAAAGAAGTTTGTATCTCATGTACATTCTATATTTTCTTTTGTTGTAAAGGAACTTTTGTTCCGTGTTGTAAGGGTTGGGTGCAACCCGTTTTGTGGGAGTGTTGACTCTCACGTGTGGAAGGGTTCCTTCCGGTAGTGCAGGGATTGGATTTCAATCCCGTTGGAGAAGTGACCGAGTCGTCCCTTGTTGGGGAGATAGGTCGAAGGGGGAAAGTGGATGTACCCAAGTCGGGGAACCACTATAAATTGCTTGTGTATTCTGTGTGCTGTGCTTTTTATTTTTATTGTGCAGGTACGTTCGTAAATTCCGCAAAAGCGCTACTCGTCACCTATTCCCCCCCCCCCTATAGGTGCACATAGCTGACACTAGGTGGACTTTCACGGGAACACGCCCCGTTCAACAGAAGAAGAGGTCCACTGCGGATAAGCTGGCAGAGCCCATCAGGGAGGAGGTGGTGAAGCTCCTCAAGGCCGACTTCGTGTCCGAGATCCAATACCCCGGCTGGGTCTCCAATGTGATCATGGTTAAAAAGGGAGATGGTCAGTGGAGGATGTGTATTGATTTTTCTTTACTTAATAAAGCTTGCCCTAATGATTGTTACCCTTTGCCTCAAATCGACGTGCTGGTTGACTCAGCCATCGGTTTTTCTGTAATGAGTTTTCTAGATGCTTTTTTAGGTTATCATCAAATCAGGATGCACGCCCCAAACATCAAGTATTTCTCGTTCATCACAGGGGATGGATGCTACTGTTACAAGATGATGCCCTTCGGGCTGAAGAATGCGGGGGCAACCTATCAGAAAGTGATGGATAGGGTCTTCAAGGAGCAAAAGCAGAAGAATTTTGAGGTGTACGTGGATGACCTCATGATCAAGAGTCGGGATGTGGACTCCCACCTCCGGGACCTGGAGGAGACCTTTACCACCCTCCGCAAGTACAAGATGCAGTTGAATCCCCTAAAATGTGTCTTCCTGGCTAGCAGGGGAAAGTTCCTGGGGCACCTCCTCACCCCTGCGGGGGTCGAGCCAAATCCTTACAAGGTCAAGGCTATCCTAGAGTTGGGATCGCCGCGGAATGCTAAGGAGGTCCATCGGCTGACGGGCAAGCTAGCAGGGTTGAGTAGGTTCCTCTCCCGAGCCGGAGAAAAGTGCTCCCCTTTCTTCAAAACGCTGAGGGGTGGTCGAAAGCTCGAATGGTCCCAGGAGTGCGAGGAGGCATTCCGGGCCCTCAAGATGCAGTTGACTCAGGCTCCGCTGCTCCAAGGGCCGAAGGAGGGGGAGGATCTGTTCTTATATCTCGGGGTTAGGGCGGAGGCCTTGAGCTCCGTTTTAGTTCGTGAAGAGGGGAAGAAGCAGCTCCCTATTTATTACGTCAGTCGGGTCCTGAGGAAGGCCGAACTCCGGTACCTGATTTTGGAGAAGCTAGCCTTCGCCCTGATCATCTCAGCCCGGAGGTTGCGACCTTACTTCTAGGCACACTCAATCCGAGTGGTGACTGACCATCCTATCCGCAACATCTTTGAGGGGGTGGAGCATTCAGGCAGGCTGGCTAAGTGGTCGGTGGAGCTGAGCGAGTTCGATGTCTCCTTCGTTCCGCGGCTCTCGATCAAAGCTCAAGCGATGGCCGACTTCTTGGCTGACTATGTGATTGAAGTGGCGGAGGAAGAACTCACCCGCCCGACTCCTTGGAAGGTGAAGGCGGACGGCGCCTCGGGGAGGCATTCCCTAGGAGTGGGGGTGATCTTGGAGAGCCCTCAAGGAATGAGAATTGAGCAGACAGTAGTGGTGCACTTCCCCATTACGAATAACCAGGCCAAGTATGAGGTCGTGATAGCAGGGCTGCGGCTAGCCAGGGAGCTGGGGGTGTTGGATGTGGAGGTTCTGACCGACTCCATGGTGGTAGCCTCTCAGATCAACGGGGAGTTTGAGGCAAGGGAGCCCACCGTGCGATTATACTTAGCCAAAGTAAAGGAGGTCATAGGGACTTTCCAAACCTTCTCCATCTGACACGTGCCCAGGGAAGAAAACGAACAGGTCGACCAACTAGCAAAGCATGGCCACCAGGTGGGCGGTACCATCACCGACCTATTCCGCCCCTCCATCGAAGAGGGGGAGCTCATGAAAATTGATCAGCAGGATTCATGCCAGTAGTGGCTTTCCTTTCTACAGGAGAATATCCGGAGGGGCCAGATAAGAAGAGGCTAAGGCATAAGTCGGCATACTACCTCCTCCAGGACGGGCGGCTATACAGGAAGACGCTCTCGGGGATGCTAGCCTGTTGTGTGGCCGAGGAGGAGGTATAGAGGATCTTAGAAGAGGTCCACTCCGGGGAATGTGGGAGTCACTCCGGGAGTCGAACTTTGGAAGGAAGGATAGTCAGGCAGGGGTACTGCTGGCCCACCCTAAGCTAAGATGCCACGAAATTCGTAAAAAGATGCCATAAGTGCCAACTGTTTGCCCCCTCCAGCTACAGCTGACCCAGCGACTCAAGAGTATCATGGCCCCCTGGCCCTTCACCATTTGGGGAATGGATTTGGTTGGACCATTCCCCCAGGCCAGTGTGCAGAGGAGGTTCCTCCTAGTAATGATCGACTACTTCTTCAAGTGGTTGGAGGTGAAGGCGCTGGCCAAGGTGACCTCCCAGGTAATCAGGAACTTTGTTTGGGGGGAGATCATCTGCCGCCATGGGTTGCCTCAAGCTATTGTCACGGACAACGGGCCCCTGTTCGCCAGTTTCGAATTCACTAGCTTCTGTGAGCAGCTTGGAATCGACCTCAGGTTCGCCTCGGTCCATCACCCTAGGAGCAACGGGCAGGTGGAGGCCGTGAACAAGATCATTGTCAACCTCCTCAAGAATAAGGTGGAGAATTTTAAAGGGAGCTAGGTGGAGCAGCTTCCCGCGGTTCTTTGGGCCCTAAGAACCACCCCCAACACGGCTACTGGAGAGACCCGCTTCAAGCTCTCTCATTGGTGCGAGGCAGTGCTCCCCGTGGAATTTGAAGTCCAAACACCTCGAGTCATTGCAGCCAAAGAAAGCCGAGAGGAATGGCAAGCAGAGAACGAGGAGGAGCTGAGGCTCTCCCTTGACATGGTAGAGGAGCTGAGGGACATTTCCGCTATCCGACAGGAGGAGGTGAAGAGAAGAATGCCCAAGTACTTTGACGAGCCTGTCAGGGTCAAACAGTTTGTGGAAGGGGATTTGGTGCTGAAGAAGGTAGATGCAACCGGGAGATCAACATCCGTAGGGAAGCTCAACCCCAGCTGGGAGGGACCGTTCATTGTAAAAGAGGCTTTAAAATCAGGAGGTTATCGGCTCCAAAATGTAGAGGGCGAGACCCTGAGTCTCACCTGGAGTGGTGACAATTTAAAACGTTTTTTTTCCCCTGAAACATGTAAGTGATATTTTGATGATAATGAAATTCTTTAACACTTCAAGTACTGTCACAGCTATGTTGCATGGGAAAATGGAATGTGTTTGACCTCGAGCAAATCCCGCTGCCATGCTCTCACCTAGCTGGCAGGGCAGGAAGTCACTCAATGGTATTGATAATGGACCCCGAGAAGATCCCGCTGCTAGACTCTCACCTAGATGGAAGGGCAGGAAGTCACTCAGTGTCATCCTTGGCCTCGAGTAGATCCCGCTGTCAGGCTCTCACCTAGCTGGCAGGGCAGGAAGTCACTCGATGGTATTTATAATGGACCCCGAGCAGATCCCGCTGCTAGGCTCTCACCTAGCTGGTAGGGCAGGAAGTCACTTGGTGTCATCCTTGGCCTCGAGCAGATCCCACTGTCAGGCTCTCACCTAGCTGGCAGGGCAGGAAGTCACTCGATGGTATTGATAATGGACCCCGAGCAGATCCCGCTGCCAGGCTCTCACCTAGCTGGCAGGGCAGGAAGTCACTTGGTGTCATCCTTGGCCTCGAGCAGATCCCGATGTCAGGCTCTCATCTAGCTGGCAGGGCAGGAAGTCACTCGATGGTATTGATAATGGACCCCGAGCAGATCCCACTTCCAGGCTCTCACCTTGCTGGCAGGGCAAGAAGTCACTCGGTGTCATCCTTGGCCTCGAGCAGATCCCGCTGTCAGGCTCTCACTTAGCTGGCAGGGCAGGAAGTCATTCGATGGTATTGATAATGGACCCCGAGCAGATCCCGCTGTCAGGCTCTCACCTAGCTGGCAGGGTAGGAAGTCACTCGGTGTCATCCTTGGCCTCGAGCAGATCCCGCTGTCAGGCTCTCACCTAGCTAGCAGGGCAGGAAGTCACTCGATGCTATTGATAATGGACCCCGAGCAGATCCCGCTGCCAGGCTCTCACCTAAATGGCAGGGCAGGAAGTCACTCGGTGTCATCCTTGACCTCGAGCAGATCCCGCTGTCAGGCTCTCACCTAGCTGGCAGGTCAGGAAGTCACTCGATGGTGTCGACCTTGAGATTGCCAGGAAGAAATCAAGAAGTTTCAAGTGCCAAGGAGCAAGGGGAAAGGGGTTCTGTATAGGCGAGGTCAGACTCGCCTAACCCAACTCGGCATCAGCAAAAGGATTCTGCACAGACAAGTTTGGATCGCCAACCCTAGCTCGGCATCAGCAAAGAGGTGGCAAGCCCGGGTCTCGCTGAAGGAGGGCGAGCCATGTCGGGGCACTTCACCCCTTTGCCTGTTTTACTTAGAAGATTTTTTCTTCTTTCTGAGTTCAACCTGGATGGCTCGCGGGCGAGTTAAGGTGATGTGACAAGGGCGGAGAGCAGTCCGCTCCCGGATCGCCTGGAGCTCGGTAAGCACTCAAAACGCATGAACTCGCGGGCGAGCACACATGGCTACCCTACTCGCGGAACCTGTCTATGCGAGGTTGCGTGGGGAAGCACTCACAGATATACAGAGCATAACAAACAAAGTACAAAGAAAAAGGGAAAGAAAAGTGGCACGAGTATGATCAAAAACTTTCTTTCATTAAGTGTTTACAAAAATAGTTACAGGGGCTCGCCTTGGCGAGTAAACAAGAAGAGAAAATTTACAAGTTCAGGTCTCGCCCCCCCCCCCCCCCCGGACTGGTCCCCTTCACCTGACTGATCCTGGAAGTTCTTCCCGAACATCGCATTCAAGCTGTCTTCCTTCTCGCTGGGCGGCGTTGCCGGGAATAGGCTCGGCATCAGGTCCCAGGCCGAGATCTCCTCGCATCCCTCCACCAGCACCCCCGTGTCCTTCATCATTTGGAGGGTGCACTCGGCGGCTTGGATGGAGTTGATTTGCAGCCTCTCGGCGAGGTCGGCCTTGCCAAAGATCCGCGGCCTCTTGTAAGGGAGGGAAGGATCTACGTCGCGGGTTGGGAGGAAGATCTACGCCTGGCGGCGGACCTCGCGGAGGAGGTGCTGATTATCCTCCTTCAGCTTAGTGTTCGCGCCCTCCAGCTCGGCAAGAAGGGCGCGCAGCTGGCTGATCTCCTCCCCCTGCTCGGCATTACGATCCTGAAGCTCCCCCGCGGCCATGGCATCCTGGTAAAGAGAAGATCCAGTTTGCAGCAACACAAAATTTTCTAAGTAAAAGAGAAGGGGAAAGCTTGGCGCTTACCAGCCCGCCGACGGCTTGGGCAAGTAGCCCCTCCGCAATGCCGAGTTGCCTCGCCTGGTCTGTGACCTTATCCTTGGCGACGTCGCGAGCTTGCTCAGCCTTCTGGAGTTGGTTGCTGCGGGAGAAGCTGCGGCGGGTCAGCATGTGGTGGAGCTCCAGGGTCCGGAGGTGGGCCTGCAGACCCTCGTGGCCGAGCTGCCGGAGGTTCATGTTCTTGTAGCCCTCGGCATCCTTGCGGCCATAAAGGCCGAAGCCGAGGGCATAAGCATGGCCGGTGGCGGGCTCGCGGTCATGCCAGGAGGGGTGCAGGGTGGAGATGGAGACTCGATGAGCGAGCTCATCCTACTGCAGCATGGGCTCGCCCGCCGAGTCCTTCCACTGCCCGCCGAAGTTGAAGAGGGGGTGTTGCATCGGCGCTGTGCGCTCGCGGGCCGCCCTCTTCGCCGATGGAGGTGGCTAGATCTCCGCCGCAGAAGAAGGGGCCCCGCCGCCCTTCCGGCCTTTGCTGGTGATCTCCTGCAGCGGGCTCCCCGGTGACGCGTCGGGAGGGGTCTCCGATGAGCTGATGTATTTGGGGCTGGGCTGTTGATGTTGTTGTTGTTGTTTCCCCCGTGGAGCCAGCAGGGCTCTCCGCATCTTCTTTGGTGGTCGCAGGGGGTGAGGCGGGTTCGATCCCGCATCCTCAGGTGGACTCTTGCTGGAAGAGGGTTGAGAGAGGGCCGCCTCATCTTGGCAGGCTGCAGCTGCCGCCTTCTCGCGAGCGAGAGGGTCCGGGTGCGACCCCGGATCCGCAAACGGCGGGTTTGCAGGAATTATCCGCTCCCCTGCAAGGAAAATACTTGGAAAAAATTAGAAGAGATTCAGCAGCAATATGGCGAGCTCGGCGATCAGGTGAGCTCAGCAAGTAGAGGAGAGAACAATACCTTTGCCGGGCATAACAGGGGGGGGGAGCGTGTCGAGGCCCCTTCGCAGGAAGACGACCTCAAAGTCCATGTCTAAAAAGAATTTGTCGATCTCGGCGTCGTTGCCGGACACGGCCGGCGGGCGGTAGACCTCCTCGCCTTTTTGCTGGGGCGAGTAGGGGATGTTGCCGAGATCACCCTTGATGAAGGCGATCTGGGTCATACAGGTGTGATGTTTGTTCACGATCTCGCGAACCTTGATCAGCGAGCCGCCGAAGTAGGCGACCCCATCCGGCGTCGCCTTGTAGGAAAAGAGTTTCCTAAACACTGTTAGGTTGAACTCGATCCTCTCCCGCCGGAGATAGCTCGCGAACGCCACCATCATCGTGATGGCATTGGAGTTTAGCTGTGTGGGCATGGCTCCGTAATACTTCAGGATCTGCCGGATCTCCGGCCAGAGGGGGAGGCGCAACCCCACCTTGAAGTGCGAGATGGGGAAGGCGAGCTCGTCCCCATAGAAGGTATTAATGGCCTCGCCCTGCCTCGGCCCGCGCACCTCGAAGCCCAGTGGCACATACTCGGCCTTGAGCTCGACGAGCTCCTCCTCGCTAGTGTGTCCCTCAAAGAAACAGTAATCTGTGAAGTGCTGTGCGCACGTGGAGCGGCCGTCGGCATCTGGATTGGTCTTGCCCATGATCGCAGAGGAACGAGCGGAGCGCGAGCAGGAAGAAAAAGAAGCACAGAGAGAGGGAAAGAAAGCAATAAAGGCATAGTACGGAGTAGGTGAGGGGGGGCTATTTATAGGAAATGAAATTTGGGGCAGGCCGTCCAATCAACTCAGCTCGCTGCCCCAGCTCGCCACCCCAGCTCGCCGACTTCAGGCGCATCCCAACCAAGGCTAAGTCAAACATTGCAGTATATTATTTGAATAACATGTCCAAGAATATTCTAAAAGCTACTTATTACAGAAACAAAGTTTGGGAATAAAAAAGTAGGGCACGCGAGCAGGGAGAGCATCGGGATGCGAGTACCGGTCGGCTCAGCAAAGGAGCCACTCACTTACCTACCCCAGCCTCGCGACCCCCGCCCCCCATACTGCCGCGCGCGGAGCAGCTCGCGGATCCTCCCAGAATTTCTCTGCGCCACGGAGAGGCCATCGTCTATCTCATCCAGGAACCGGGAGGGGGACATCAGCTTGCCAGCCTGGCCACTTAGCAGCTCATCGGTGAGACGCGAGTAGTCGCGTTGGAGCGTCTCGTTGACCCCCTGCACCTCGCGGAGGCCGCACACCAGCTTCTTGAGGAGCTTGAACTCCCTCCTCTCCAGCTCGCCTTGATCCAACTCGGGACCCAGGTAAGAGTCCAGCGAGCTTGGGGATGGCAGGGGAGAGTAGTTGGCTGCCTGCGAAGACTCCTCGGCAGCGGATTGGCTGGGAAGAGTTGTGAAGACAGGTGTCAGCAAGAAGAGACGCAGAAAAAACTCATGGGGCAAGAAGTCAAGCAAGATTGACCTGATGAGCTCGGTGGCTCAAAGGAGATGCGGGGAGGGATGAACCTTAGATCCTTCCCGCGACCTGGACCGCGAGCCCCCGGCGAGAGGAGCTCGAATCTCGAGGTGGGGATGGTTCCCAGAACCGCCCTCGGGGTCACATCAGTTTGCCGATGAGAAGAGGCGCGCACCGGCGATCTCCGCCTCTACGAACTCACTAGAAGGATCCCGAAGAGAAGGGGCGGGTCCTGGGGACGGTTATCCGGTGCCATGAGCCGTGAGTCCGCGGGAGTCATCTCACCTCGCGGCATAGGCTCTCGCGAGGTGACACCCCCCTGTCGTTAGGATGACTATCCAGGTCGTCGCCGACTACGATGACCTCTCTATCCTTCTCACGGATTGTCCGGGTGGAAGAGCCGGTCTCGCACTCTAGGGTGGCCCTCAGGTCGTGGGAAATGGGCTCGGCCTCCAGAGGGAATGGCTTCAATCTCTTGGAGTCGGGCTCGGCAGGATTGATTTGAGGAACCATGGCAGGAACCGCCATCAAGGCGGCTACGCGAGCCGCGGAAGCCTAGCAAACTCGGTCTAAGCATTCTTGAATTTCCTTGGGGAGCGGCATCTTGGCAGGGTTAGAGCGAAGGGAATGGCAAGAGTCAGGCAGATGGGCAGGTGCACATATATAGCTGCAGGTGGACCCCACCCAAAGATTCCCTCCAGCTCGCTAACCCGTGCTCGCCGCACACTTAGGGTTGGATGTTTCTTTCCGAGCTTTGCCAAGCTCAAAAAGAGTGGGGATTGTGTACAACCCCGTGTCCGGCGAGCAAGGCCGCCAAGAACCAGACAGATTGGGCTAAAAGCAGTGGGCGAGCTCGGCAGTGGAGAGGCCGAGCCCGAGCTCGACACTCGTCGACCAGAGATCGGCGATCGTCGACCGGGGATCAGCATTCGTCCACCGGGGATCGGCATTCGTCGACATGAGATCAGTGTTCGCCGACCCCGAGCTCGGCATTCGCCGAGCTAGTCCCAGCTCGCGTCCTCACAATGGAGCTCGGCAATAGCAGGCGAGCAGGACCTGCCGAGATGACCAAGCTTCCTAGCTCGCCCGGTTGAACGAGGTACTTAATACTGTTTTGCCCCCGCTGGTCTGCCTATAGCCCTTCAAAACAGTGGAGTTTGGCTGTTGGTAGACCCAGTCAAGGATATTTTGGTAATTTCAGGTCAGTTCTTTTGGTTATTGGCAGTTCAGATTCTAAAAGCTATAAATAGGACCCAAGGGGTACCCCAGAAAGCAGGCTTCCGGTGACTTCCTGCTCCAGTTCTCCCTTGCTTTCTGAGGGTACCTTAGCTAGGCCTCTGGCTAAGAAGGGGAAGCGCTATGAGATCTTTCGGGTGTGTGGTAGGACCTCCCCTCCGAGCCCTTGGGTCAGTTTTTCCTTGTTTTCCTTGTTGTTTTGCTTGCAGGAGCAAAGTAGGCGCGAGACCACCCCTTCCCCAAGGGTCGAGCTCCACAGGAGACCGAATTTCGGTTTCAACACACGTACCACACTAAGATACTTTTTTTGAGCTTTATCTTCTATCTAACTAATGAATTTGTGAATGTTTGAGCTCAGGTTGATTGAAAGGCTTATCAGTTAAGTAAAACGAATTTCTTGAGTAAACCTTGATTAATTTGTTTTTCTAAAAGGATCATTTGAATTTGCATCGTGATATTATTTTTCATCTAATCTTTTGATATGAATTATCTTTGCTATGGACTAGTAAAAGTTCAAGTGTGGAGGTGTGATAACTTCCCAAAAAGAAGTTACCTAGCTCTTTATTTTGACATAATATTGATCATAAATGAAAATAAATGATTTAAATGAGTATAAATAAACATAAATTCATACTTATTTTATTTAAGGTTAATTAAGCTATTTTGCTTATGTTTTCTTACTAGAAATGCAGTGTAAATCGAACTAGAGAAGTAAAATCTGGACTTATATTTTTGGTTGTGCAGTTATTACATCAACCTGTTTCAGTTGTTAAAATAAGTTTTGGACAGATTTAAAATTCAAATTTTGAATTTTGCGCCAAACCCAAATATGGAAGAAGGTTTCTATTAAGAGAGGGCTGCTCGTTTTTAAGATGAGAATTTCATACCTAAAGGGGGGGGGGACGAAATTCATTAGAGAGAGGAGTTTTAGAGAGCCATCATCTTGGAGAATGAGAAAGAGGCTAGAGTTTGGAGACACTGGCAAGTAGGAATAAGACTTTGAAGCAAGATCTAAACATGAATTCCTACAGCGTTTAAACTTCTATAATCATGTCTAGTAAGATCTTTCTTGTTGTGTGGTTTCATCCCTCCATCACGAACTAAATCCATAGATCTTGTATGTTGAGAGTACTTTGATTTATTGTCATGATGTGATTTTAATTTCTCTTATGTAATTATTTGAAGAACTATCTTTGTTGGTTTTATGTTTTATTTTGTGGATTCTTTGGATCAAGTGTTCTTCTTCTAAATTGCGTGGCGAGATTCAAGAGAGTAGTTATGTTATTTTAGAGTTGAATCCTTTATTTTGTGCGACGAGATTTGAGAGAGGAGTTGCGTAAATCTTTAACGAAATTCCATCTTTATACCGCGCTGCAAGAATCGAGAGAGGGGTGGTGTAAGTGTAACATAAATATCAATATAGCACAAAAAGAGAAAGAGATTTTATCTTTTGTTAACAAAATTGATTTGTGCGCTTTATGTTATTATTTTTCTACCTAAGTTAGAGATAACTAGGAGAATTAGGGTAAATGGATTTCGAAGATTGAGAGATGATGACATCCACTTTCAAATCATTACATGATAGTGATTTAAACATTTCATGAAGGTTCACCCTAAAAACTCTTCACAATAGACAAAGAAAATCAACGTACAAGACTATTTCTGCAACTTGATAAAAGTAATCCTAAGTAAGCATATTTTGTTTTATTATTGTTTTCTTTTAATTTTTCATTAACAAGTTCACACTAATTAATCCACTTGAATTTAAAGAAAAGGTAGAGCTAGTACTTGCAAGTGCAAAATTAGTCATTTCTCCATGGGAACGATCTTAGCTCACTTTATATTACTTGATCCGACATGCGCACTTGTGCATTATACGTAAATCTATTTTAGGCGTATCGTGTAACGTCCTGAATCGCTCTAGGACCATCGTGTGTGTTTTTAAGTCAGGAGGGTTGACTCGAGTCCTGGGAAGTGCAGGGAATTGGACTGCACTTATGGAGGAGTGGAGAAATCAGTGCTGAGAAGGACACGGGTAGTGACACGGGCGTGTCCCTACCCGTGTGTGTAAGCCCGTCTCTCGAGTCGACGCCTCGAGTGTGTGTCGAGAGAAGGACACAGGTAGTGACACGGGTGTATCACTACCCGTGTGAATGTGACACGGGTAGAGACACGGGAGTGTCCCTACCCGTGTGGCATTGTGTCTACTTGAACTCGACGAGATGTGTCGAGATCGACGAACTGCACGTTGACATCGATGAATTACATGACACAGGTAGAGACACGCCCATGTCTCTACCCGTGTGGCATTGTGTCGAGTTGAACTCGACGAGATATGTCGAGACCGACTAATTATATGACACGGGTAGAGACACGAGCATGTCCCTACCCGTGTGCTCCAGTCGACGATTTTGATCGAGATCGACGAAGTGTTGAGATCGTCGAAATGTATCCAGAGAAGGACACAGTCAGAGAACACGACCATGTTATGTGGACACGGGTCGGGACACGGGTCGGGACACGGGTCGGGACACGGGCGTGTCCCTACCCGTGTCGAGTATTGAACCGACATGGGAACTGTCGTTGCCGTTTCGCCAAGCAGGATACGGGTAAGGACACGACCGTGTCCCTATTCGTGTCACTTTTTCATATATAAGGGGGAAGAGAAAACCCTAGCTGTTTTCACGCTCACTTAATCCCTATTTTCTGAGAGAACTTCTGTAGAAGGAGAACTGCTGGAGGAAGATCTAGGGAAGGAGTTCCGCCATCGCCGTAAAGGAGAGGATGCCGCCGCGAAGAATCACAAGGTCTACGGCCGGAAATAGAACCGCAGGAGATGATGTGAGTTTCCTACCCTCTCCCTTGGTGCTAGATATGTAGATATTTAGGCAAGACATCGACTCAAAGAGTCTTGACATGTGAGGAGATGCTTTCTCTACGGTGAGGGCAATCTGGGGCTTGTGCTCTTGGTTAGTGGTGTCTTCAACCTCTCCGATCTTCTATGTGGAGATGGGGGATGGTTTTGTGAAGGGTATTGGCCTCTTAAGGTTGAATAAGGGAGGAGGTTTTCTGGAATGATTTGGGAAGATCGCCTTGAGGAGGAAGATGAACCGATGCCGTTCATTCCACCTTAAGGTGCGAGCAGAATCTGTATTCTGCGCGTAACGAACTTCGTGGACATTTTAAGCATGATATGGCCAGATCTGGGCTTTAGGCTAAACACCAAAGTTGAACCCCTTGAAAATACCTTTCTAACGAATGATTGCATGACTTCATGCGAAGTCTGTAGCCACAGAAAAGTCTAAACGAAAATGGTGTTCAATAAATCCTACTTGTCGAAATTGTGTTCTGTACGCAGCAGACTTCAAGTCCGATTTCAAGTAGGTTAACGTCAAATTTGGGTTGAGGTCTGAATACGAAAATTGTGGACCACAGAAAGACCTTTCTATCGTGGGGTTACACGTCTTCATCGGATTCCTGTAGCTTCGGAAAGCTCTGGTTAAATTTACAATCCAGATTTACTCTGCATCTGAATTCTGGGCTTTATATAATATGGATTTGGATTCGGTGGAATTAATATTGTTAGTAACTTGGCTTGGATGAACTCTTTATGGCTAAACATTTTAGTTGCATGATTGATGAAGCATAATAATCAGATTTAATATAATCAAATTGTGAAGCAAGCTTATTTAAATAAATTGACTTGATAGAAATTGATAGATTGTTACTTATGCGCATCATGTTTATAATATGTCGTTACCATTTGGAAAGAGTGATAGATCTTTATATGCGCATCATGTTATATTATGTTGTTATCATTTGGAAGGTCATGTAGAGGCATAAATTATGGCCATGAGTATGTTTGAATAATGAAATGGGTATAGTAGTCCAATACTTAGAGCATCGTCTTCCTACGGGTAGTATTGTAAAAGGATGTAAGAGCGGTGTTGACCGTCACTTGTTTGGTTTGTGTTGGGATAGAGTTTGGATGGATGGTTGGGCTGTGTCCTCGTGCCTTCTTCCGAGGCCCATTCCATGCCACGGTGGTGTGAAATTGCATGAGGTGTGAGTCGACATGTGGTGTCGTAATCCTGGGTTAAGGATAGTGTGGCAGGTCTACGGGATCGCTGATCGTCACACCAACGGGAGTTGACAGTTAGACTTTGGGTGGTTGGGCTTGGTCCTCAGTGTTCATGTCCTGGGGGCTCCTTCCGTGCCTAGTGAACGGTTGGGCTGTGTCCTCGTGCTTACTTCCGAGGCCCCTTCCGGGTCACACAAGGCCAGTTCGGGCTGTGTTCTTGGTGCACATCTACCCAAGACCCCGCTGGGCCATAGTACGCATGGGCTCCGTTGTTGTGTTCTTAGCGTTGAGGCGTACAGAGGCCTAGGTGAAGTAGTGTGGATACCCGCCTAGTAGTAGAAGTGCCCGTTCTACTGTCACCGCCTAGCCACGGCGGCTGATGCCTGAGAGGTTAGCTACCTGCTCGAAAAGTGGGAACTATAGTCTGTGTCGACATAGCAATTGCATGTGTGTGATCATGGGTGGGTCATTTCATAGCATACATAGCATTTCATAACATTGCAAAACAAGATCCTCATCGTATAAGTTTGTATGGGCACTCTTATACGATGAGTACTTTTATGTAACCCGATCCTTAACTTATAAGTTTGTACGAGCATTGTTATAAGTTATGTTACTTTACTGTTGTTTCTTATACCTGCTAGTTTGCTATTGCTCTCAAATATTTGCTAGATTATGATACTGTTACTGTTACCTTATTGTCACCTGCTTGTACCCTTTTATGTTTATTATATATTGTACTCTTGTTCCTTTTCCCCGCCCGGTGCCGAGAAGTCGCCGGGTGAGCGGATGTGAAACCACTTAGTCGTTTCGGCTAACGGTTGCTACGTCTTCCCTTTTAGGAGGTCACGCCGCAGGTAGAGCAGCCGAAGACTATGCAGCAGGACAACAAGGCCAGGATGATAGGGCCTGAAGTGACGGTGCCGTCGATACCGTCGGTTACTGATGTTAGTATTTTGATACTCTGATGTAGCCCGTTTGGGCAAAGTTTAGTTATACTCTGACATATTGTAAAAGCATGTTTTAGCTTCTCCTTTATTGATGTATTTGGACATTATTACTTAGTGTGGATTTGACTTCTCTTGCTTATTATATTTGGTTGGGTTGGCATGTTCTATTGATATTGTTGTAGCCGGCGGAATAGGCGTCTTGTGGTACAGGTTAGCCCGTGTGCTAATGCTACCGTAAGGCGGCTGTTCCGGGCATAAGATCCCCCTTCGTGCCGTGTTTTGAGATCCGGGAGAGGGGGGTCTTACAAATGGTATCAGTTTGCCACGATCCTCAACTAAGGAAGTCATTCTACAATGGTGCCCCCCCCCCCCCCCCGTTTGATTAGTCAGTTTGGGGACAAACTGACTTAGCGGAAGCAGTGGTATACCCATATGTAATTCACGCTAAGTATGTCCAACTTTGACCTTAATATTAGCCAACCTGACTATACGTTTGCGTTTTATGTGTAGATTCCAGCGCTCGTTGAGCAGGTGAGAGGCACTCCTATGCCCTCCATACCCACTCACACTAAGTTCAAACAATCTGAGTTGGGGCAGACGCTCACTGCCATCCTCGATGCTTTTAGGGCGCAGTAGCCCCTGGTGCAACAATAGGACCTGAGCTCCAACTGACTGAGAACCTTCCGGGCTCTCTCCCCTCCCGCCTACCTTGGGACAGAGTCAGCCATACGTACAGAGGAATGGCTAGACACGGTTCATGAGTTGTTGGCTGGTATCCATTGCCCGGCCAACATGGCAGTGATATTGGTGGTGTCCGTCTTGGACTCACATGCTAGGAGGTGGTGGAAGTCCCTCATGGGCTCTACCTTCCAAGGCCGAGTCTACACAGGGATAAGTTGGAGTGAATTCTCGGGTGTTTTCTTGGAGCACTTTATCCCTACATCGGCCCGAGATGAGCTTGAGCAGAGGTTTCTTCTACTAAAGCAGGGATCAAAGTCGGTTACGGAATACCAGCGGGAATTCCAGCATCTCGCAAGGTTTGTGGATTCTTACGAGTTGGATGACAAAGGTTATGCCAAGTGCTTCTACAAAGGGCTGCGAGATCCCCTAAGGCAGTCCCTTTTGTTTATAGCGGATGGTAGCTTGGCGGAGATCATTGATATGGCGAAAAGATTGGAGGCGGACCAGTTAGGATGCAGTAAGAGGCCTGCGGAGGACGTGATGGAAGTCGGCCCATGGAATAGAAGGAGGCGAGACTTCAGAGGAGGAAGAGGATATCAAAGAGGTGGACGACGTGTCCACCGGAACTATAGAGTGGAGCATCCGGTTAAGCAGCCGCCTGCGTTGCCTCCACCACCACAGCCTCAGCAATTTCAACAACCTGAAGGGCGTCGTGGTCTGGTGTGCTTCGAATGCAACCAGCCGGGCCACATCCGACGTTTCTGCCCGTAGCTATTTGGGAACGTCCCTGCCGCTCTCCCTCTGGCAGCTCCTCGAGGGCGGGGTCACGTGCGTAGTCAAGGACGAGGACCGCAGGGAGGTAATCCTGGCCCTGCTAGGGATCAGGTGTACGCGCTTGACATGGCGCAGGAACGTAACCCCAAAGATGTGATTGCCAGTATGATTTAATTAATTAACATATTTTCATGGGCTAACTTGAATTGTTTAAGTCTTACTAGACACCTAGCAATAAGTTTTGGTTGTTGGTACTTAGGCACCGTGATTATTGGCGGCAAGACGGCCTATGCGCTGTTCGATACCGGTGCCTCTCACTCCTTTGTGTCCGAGGATTTCATAAAAGATGTGGAGGGTGTACAATACTTTACTGGCATAGCCCGACGTGTACGCCTTCCGGACGGCTCGGAGATGATCGCAACTTCCAAGTGTGAGTTGAAGTTATTTATTGATGGGAAGGCCTTTGATACGCCAACCACGGTTCTGAGAATACCGGAGTTCGACATCATTTTGGGCATGGCATGGCTGGACTGGCACTTCGCTAGGATCGACTGCGCAGAGAAGCGGATCTATTTGAGACATGGAGACTCTGACATCATCTTCCAAGGTATTGGCTTCACGCCGCGTATGATATTATCTTCTGTTCAGGCTGTAAAAGCCCATATGAAGGGGGACTAGGTCTTCATGGTCTGGTTCGAGTTGAAGGAAGAGGCATTGGAAGTGAAGGAGGTACGGGTGGTGCGGGATTTTCCCAAGGTATTTCTTGAGAAGCTGCCAGGATTGCCCCCGCATAGAGAAGTTGATTTCCAGATTAATCAAGTACCAGGTGCCAAGCCTGTATCCAAGGCTCCGTACAGAATGGCCCCGAAAGAACTCGCGAAGTTTAGAGTTTAATTGCAAGAACTGGTGGAGTCAGGGTTCGTTCGCCCCAGTTCATCACCCTGGGGATCCCCTGTGTTGTTCGTGAAGAAGAAGGATAGAACCCTGCGTTTGTGCATAGATTATCGGGAACTCAATCGATTGACGGTGCGGAACGCTTATCCGCTACCTCGGATCGACGAGTTGTTTGATCAACTAGTGGGAGCACATTGGTTTTCTAAACTGGATTTGTGCTCTGGATACTATCAGTTGAGGATACAAGAAGGGGACATCCAGAAAATAGCCTTCAGTTCAAGATATGGTTTGTATGAGTTCACGGTAATGCCGTTTGGGCTCACAAATGCCCCTTCGACCTTCATGAGCCTGATGAACAAGGTGTTCGAACCATATTTGGACATCTTCGTCATTGTTTTTATCGAAGACATCTTGGTCTACTCAAAGACGGAGGAGGAGCATGTCGAGCATCTAACCTTGGTGTTGAAGAAATTGAAGGAGCACGCCTTGTATGCTAAGTTTAACAAGTGTGAATTCTGGCTTAAGGAGGTTGCTTTCTTGGGGCATGTGATCAGTGGGACAGGATTAGCAGTGGATCCAGCAAAGGTGCGAGCCGTGAAGGAGAGGTCGCCCTTGAAGTCGGCGGCCGATATACGAAGCTTTCTTGGACTTGCTGGGTACTACCGTAAGTTCATGAAAGGATTTTCCAGGATTGCCCTTCCTCTTACCTCCTTGACGAAGTAGGGTGTGCCATTTGAGTGGACACCACAATGTGAAGCGGCATTTCAAGTGCTGAAGGATAGGCTTACCTCCGCCCCCATCCTTGCACTTCCGTCGGGGAAGGAAGGATTTCAGGTTTACACTGACGCGTCATATCAAGGGATGGGAGCGGTATTGATGCAGCACGGGCACGTAATCGCTTATGCTTCAAGGCAGTTAAAGAAACATGAAATCAATTACCCGGTTCATGATTTGGAGTTGGGAGCAGTGGTGTTCGATTTGAAGGTCTGGAGGCATTATTTATATGGCGTCCACTGCGAGATTTTTTCCGATCACAAAAACTTGAAGTATGTCCACACTCAGAAGGAGTTGAACCTGAGACAACGACGGTGGTTGGAATTTCTGTGAGACTATGAGTTCACCATGAACTACCATCCCGAGAAAGCGAACTCGGTAGCCGATGCATTGAGTAGAAAAGTGCCAGGCTCTAGCCCAGAGTCTCGGTTGATGAGTATGGAGTTGGCTCGGATGATTGAGGTGATGGATATTACTCTGGTATTCAAGGCTCCTTCGGCAGAGTACGCGGAGTTTTTGGCAAGCATGAGCATAGTTTGTGATATCCGGGACCAGATTCAGGTGGAGCAGGGCATGGATGCGGCCTTGGCCCCGACAATCAAGGAAATTGAAGATGGGACCACCAATGAGTACACACTAAAAGACGGCCTCGTTTATTTTCATGGCCGGCTCTATATTCCCAAGGGCGGCAAAATCCGGGAGGATATCTTGAAGAGGCACTGATTGGCCCGCGAACAGACTCTTACTGTGGTTGGTTCGGTGAGTCGATCGTCGCGGGCTTGCTACAGGAGGCAAGTGCACCTATCGCAAGTAGTACTCGATATTCGGGGGAACACCGAGGTCGTATTGTTCTCGGGGTCGTGGTGACTCTTCTTACTCCTCCGGGAGGACTCTTATTTTACTGAAAGTAAGGTGGATGTTTTAATTAAGTAAAGACGGAAAAAGTAAAGGAGCGAAAAACGATTTAGAAAATATTCGATGAAGGGTTAATGCTCGGCATCGAATCAGATTATGACTAAAATAATTTTTAATAATTATAGGACTTAGTTTTCAAATTAATAAAAGGCAACTTGGTCGTGGAGGTTCCACAAATGTGAGCTCACCTAGCTATAGGGATATCGTTAACCTGAATGTTAAGACTATTCGACCGAACGTTAGTCCGACGAAGGATTCCTCTTAACGCCCGCTTTACTCTAAGAACCCCGCTATTGGGTGGGGAACCCAATCCGGAAGAATTACGCTTGTCCTCTCTCGAGGGTATGCACACAACTCTCTTACCACGGGGTGATTTGTCCATACGCACGGCCTCTCGGCTAGCTAGCGTATGGATAACAAAAATCGGGCCCACACATCGATTTGTGGTCCTACGCGTCGTTAACCCAGGGTAAACCTTATGTGCTTAAATTAAAGTGAAAATAACGAGCTTTAATTATTACAAATCATTTTAAATGTCCCAATGCTCCTCGATGCCGAGGCTAATAGCGATTAGCCACACATCGGTATGGGGACGGCTTAGGTGTTTTGTTATGCGAGCGTTCTAAACTATTCGCTGAAAAGTTATAAGGAAGATAAGAAGAAAAATAAAATAACTTAATGTTAGAAAAGTTATTACAAATAACCACGCCCGTATTCATCCAAACACACAACAAGAGGAAGAAATAAAACTAAGTTACACATAAAAGAAATTTGCATAATTGAAATTGCAAGTCCCACTCAAACGAGTGGGGCGGGAAATAAAAGCTGAAAATTGCAAGTCCTACTCAAACGAGTAGCACTGAAATGAAAGCGAGTCCTACTCAAATGAGTAGGAGAAAATAAATGCGATTATAGGGCTTTCTCAAATATTTACAGGGAGATAAAGACACACCATTTAACTCAAACGAGTAGGCGAAAATAAATGCGAGTACAAGTCCTACTCAAACGAGTAGGCGGGAAATAAAGTCCGTCCATTTAACTCAAGTGAGTAGAAGGAAAAATAAAGAAAGAAAATTACAAGTCCTACTCAAACGAGTAGGCGGGAAATGAAAACGATGCGCCGTTTAACTCTTAACGAGTAGGCGGAAATAAATGCACACAAACACACACACTCTATATGAATTGAAAGAAAGCAATAAAACAATCTCCTACACACGCGCACTCTACATAATTAAAGAAAATGATAAAATAAGACATGCAAAATAAAGCATGAAAAACTAACACCTACACTCACACACTCTACATAATTTGAACAAAGCATCAAAACATTATTCTCATACACTCACACACACAAATTAAAAGCAAAATGAAAGTTACCTAAAAATTAAAACATCTACTTTTTATGCTTAGGTTTTGCCAAAAACAAATAAAAAGAACGAATTAAAATTTTAAGAGAACAAAAGTTTTTCAAAACAAATCAGAAACTAAAGCCTTTCAAAAACTAAGATTTCAACATTTACATTCTTAGGATTTCATAAAAGTGCCAAAAAAGTTGAAATAAAAAGAGAAAGAACAAAAAGGGTTTTCATCCTAAAATAATGCTAAGTAAAAAAAATCAAAAACACTTTAGTAACTCTTTTACAAATTCATAAGAATGAAGATGTTGAAAACATTAAAAGAGGACATGAAGAAAAAGAGAAAAAGCTAATTCAATATTTCATAAATTTCTAACAAAACCTAACATGAGACAAATTAAAAGCATGTAAAGTAAATAAGTTACACTCATACACACACACACACACATTTTTCATAAAAGAGAGAACAAAGATGAAACCAAGGATAAAAAGGGAAAGAAGTAAGTCATCCAAATGAATTTCCATGCCATATACAGAGAGAAAATCTAACATTTTTATTAACATTATCAAACTATTACAAAACTAAAAGATAAAGCAAAACAGAACATGAAAGGAAGGGGGGAGAAATCTCCTTACATAACACTAGAATCCACGGATGCAGCCCATAAAAACACACTAAAATGGCTCAGAAATGTGAACCCTTGGTCATTACAGAAGTGGGGAATTTATAGGAAAAAAAGCAAAGTACACGCCCTCCGACACGGGCGTGTCGGTGGGCGTGTCACTACTATTTGCGAAGGCGGCCGGCGATTTGATGGCAAAGTTGACTTCGAGCTGGACACGTGTCGGTCTCGCGTTGGTCACGCCCCTGGGCACGGGCGTGACGATGGGCGTGTCGGGGAGGTAGAGCTGGGCGCGGGTTGCGCCGAAAGTCGCCGCGCGGGTCTTGTCGAGCTAGGTGGCGATGTCACGCCCCAGGTCACGGGCGTGACTCTGGGCGTGTCGCGGGTTCGACGATCGTTGAACTGAATTCGTCGAGTGGAGTGGAAACGGGCTTCTGTCACGCCCCGTGTCGGGTGACACGGGCATGTCTCCAGGCGTGTCAAGCTTTTTACTTCAGAAATTTGCACCTTCACAGGGTTTTGAGCTATCACGCTCTGGTCACGGGTGTGATCAAAATAACACGGGCGTGTACTGCCCATTTTTGGCAGATTTTGGAATTTTTCTGAAAAATAAAATAAAATAAGTTAGTAGTAAATTTACAAGAATAGGAGCATTTTATTGAACAAAAATAAGTAAAAACGAGGAAAATAAATGAAAACGACTAAATTAATGTGCACAAAAATACGTATATTTACAATTCATCAGGCACATTCCTCTCAATATTCTGTACACCCGGGTATTGCCAAGATGTACGCCGGCTTACGGAAGACCATGTGCTGGCCAGGAATGAAGAAGGATGTTCATTACTATGTTACACATTGCGAAGCTTGTCAAAGGGTGAAGGCTGAATGCAGGAGTCCCGGTGGTTTGTTGCAGTCATTGCCCATCCCCGAATGGAAGTTCGAGGATATCTCCATGGACTTTGTCCATGGGCTACCTCGCTCCCGCTCCGGGAATGATTCATTGTGGGTTATTGTTGATCGACTGACAAAGGTGGCCCGGTTCATTCCAATGAAGAAGGAAGCACACGTGGACGTTTTGGTACGCCTTTTTGTGGAGCAATTCGTACGGTATCATGGCTTGCCCAAGACAATTATTTCGGATCAGGATGGTCGGTTTACATCCAAGGAGTGGAAGCCGGTACAGGCGTATTTGGGCTCGCGCCTAACCTTTAGTACTGCATTTCACCCTCAGACGGATGGGCAGTCTGAGCGAACCATCAGAACATTGGAGGATTTATTGAGGTTGTGTGTGCTGGACAGAGGAGAACCGTGGGAAAGATCATACCACAGGTGGAATTCTCCTACAATAATATCCATTAGGCGAGCATCGGTATGGCTCCCCATGAAGCTCTTTACGAAAGAAGGTGCAGGACTCTCTTGTCTTGGGTGCAGGACGAAGTTCTGAAGGCATTGTAAAATGAATATATAGATGAGACTGATGCGACGGTCAGATTGGTACGGGATCGCATATTGGAGGCTCAAAGTCGGCAGGCAAAGTATTATAATGCAAAGCACCGAATGGTGGAGTTCCAAGTGGGAGATAAAGTGTTCCTCAAGATTCGGCCGATGCATGGAGTGTCGCGGGTGCGTGGGGTGAAAAAGCTCAGCCCAAGGTATGTTGGGCCTTATACTATACTAGAAAGGATTGGCCCGTTGGCCTATCGGTCGGAGTTACCACCAGAACTAAAGAATCTCCACGACGTGTTGCATGTGTCGTCGCTTCAAAAAGCACTGTTGCGGCCCGACCAATATATTCCCACTACTGATGGTACAGTGGCGTCAGATAGGTCTGTGCGACTAGAGCCGGTGCGGATTGTTGACAGCGAGACAAGAACATTGCGCCGCAAAAGTGTTCCCTTGGTGAAGGTACTATGGTCCAACCATTGGAAGGAGGAGTACACATGGGAGCCTATGGATTTGATGCAGAAATGCTACCCAGAGTTGTTTGCTCAAGTTAATTTTATTTAAAAAGCATATGTTAAATTCCTTGTTATGCTTTTCTCCCCACAGCCTAAGCCTGATTTCGGGGACGAAATATTTTATTTTATTTATAGGATTTGTAACGTCCCGAATTGCTCTAGGCCCCTCGTGTGTGTTTTTGAGTCAGGAGGGTTGACTCGAGTCCTGGGAAGTGAAGGGAATTGGACTGCACTTGTGGAGGAGTGGAGAAATTGGTGCTGAGAAGGACACGGGTAGTGACACGAGCGTGTCCCTACCCGTGTGTGTAAGCCCGTCTCTCGAGTCAACGACTCGAGTGTGTGTCGAGAGAAGGACACGGGCAGTGACACGGGCGTGTCACTACCCATGTGAATGTGACACGGGTAGAGACACGGGCGTGTCCCTACCCGTGTGGCATTGTGTCGACTTAAACTCGACGAGATGTGTCGAGATCGACGAACTGCACGTCGACATCGACGAATTACATGACACGGGCAGAGACACGACCGTGTCTCTACCCGTATGGCATTGTGTCGAGTTGAACTCGACGAGATGTGTCGAGACCGACAAATTATATGACACGGGTAGAGACACAGGCGTGTCCCTACCTGTGTGGTCCAGTCGACGATTTTGATCGAGATCGACGGAGTGTTGAGATCGTCGAAATGTATCCAGAGAAGGACACGACCAGGGAACATGGCCGTGTCATGTGGACACGGGTCGGGACACGGGTCGGGACACGCCACACGGGCGTGTCATGGGCGTGTCCCTACCCATGTCGAGTATTGAACCGACACGGGAACTGTCGTTGCCGTTTCGCCAAGCAGGACACGGCGGTGTCCCTACCCGTGTCACTTTTTCATATATAAGGGGGAAGAGAAAACCCTAGCCATTTTCACGCTCAATTAATCCCGGTTTTCTGAGAGAACTTCTGTAGAAGGAGAACTGCTGGAGGAAGATCTAGGGAAGGAGTTCCGCCATCGCCATAAAGGAGAGGATGTTGCCGCGAAGAATCACAAGGTCTACGACCGGAAATAGAACCGCAGGAGATGATGTGAGTTTCCTACCCTCTCCCTTGGTTCTAGATCTATAGATATTTAGGCAAGAAGTCGACTCAAAGAGTCTTGACATGTGAGGAGATGCTTTCTTTAGGGTGAGGCCAATCCGGGGCTTGTGCTCTTGGTTTGTGGTGTCTTCAACATCTCTGATCTTCTATGTGGATATGGGGGATGGTTTCATGAAGGGTATTGGCCTCTGGAGGTTGATTAAGGGAGGAGGTTTTATGGAATGATTTGGGAAGATCGCCTTGAGGAGGAAGATGAACCGATGCCGTTCATTCCGCCTTAAGGTGCGAGCATAATCTGTATTCTGCGCGCAGTGAATTTCGTGGCCATTTGTAAGCATGATATGTCCAGATCTGGGCTTTTAGATAAACACGAAAGTTGAAGCCCTTGAAAATACCTTTCCAACGAATGGTTGCATGACTTCAAGTGAAGTCTGTAGCCACGGGAAAGTCTAAACGAAAATGGTGTTCAATAAATCCTACTTGCAGAAATTGTGTTCTGTACGCAGTGGACTTCATGTCCGATTTCAAGTAGGTTAACATCAAATCTGGGTTGAGGTCTGAATACGAAAGTTGTGGACCACGGAAAGACCTTTCCATCGTGGGGTTACACGTCATCACCGGATTCTTGTAGCTTCGGGAAGCTTCAGTTAAATTTGCAATCCAGATTTACTCTGCATTTGAATTCTGGGCTTTATATAATATGGATTTGGATTCGGTGGAATTTATTTTGCCAGTAACTTGGCTTGGATGAACTCTTTATGGATAAATATTTTAGTTGCATGATTGATGAAGCATAATAATTAGATTTCATATAATCAAATTGTGAAGCAAGCTTATTTAAATAAATTGACTTGATAGAAATTGATAGATTGTTACTTATGCGCATCATGTTTATAATATGTCGTTACCATTTGGAAAGAGTGATAGATCTTTATATGCGCATCATGTTATATTATGTTGTTATCATTTGGAAGGTCATGTAGAGGCATAAATTATGGCCATGAGTATGTTTGACTAATGGAATGGGTATAGTAGTCCAATACTTAGAGCGTGGTCTCCCTACGGGTAGTATTGTAAAAGGATGTAAGTGCGGTGTTGACCATCACTTGTTTGGTTTGTGTTTGGATAGAGTTTGGATGGATGGTTGGGCTGTGTCCTCATGCCTTCTTCCGAGGCCCCTTCCATGCCATGGTGGTGTGAAATTGCATGAGGTGTGAGTCGACACGCGGTGTCGTAATCCTGGGTTAAGGATAGTGTGGCAGGTCTATGGGTTCGCCGATCGTCACACCGATGGGAGTTGACAGTTAGACTTTGGGCGGTTGGGCTTGGTCCTCGGTGTTCATGTCCCGGGGCTCCTTCCATGCCTAGTGAATGGTTGGGCTGTGTCCTCGTGCTTACTTCCGAGGCCCCTTCCGGGTCACATAAAGCCAGTTCGGGTTGTGTTCTTGGTGCACATCTACCCAAGACCCCGCTGGGCCATAGTACGCATGGGCTCCGCTGTTGTGTTCTTAGCGTTGAGGCGTACGGAGGCCTAGGTGAAGTAGTGTGGATACCCGCCTAGTAGTAGAAGTGCCCGTTCTACTGTCACCGTCTGGCCACGGCGGCTGATGCCTGAGAGGTTAGCTACCTGCTCGAAAAGTGGGAACTATAGTCTGTGTCGACATAGCAATTGCATGTGTGTGATCATGGGTGGGTCATTGCATAGCATACATAACATTTCATAACATTGCACAACAAGATTCTCATCGTATAAGTTTGTATGGGCACTCTTATACGATGAGTACTTTTATGTAACCTGATCCTTAACTTATAAGTTTGTATGAGCATTCTTATAAGTTAAGTTACTTTACTGTTGTTTCTTATACCTGCTAGTTTGCTATTGCTCTCAAATATTTGCTAAATTATGATATTGTTACTCTTACCTTATTGTCACCTGCTTGTACCCTTTTATGCTTATTATATATTGTACTCTTGTTCCTTTTCCCCGCCCGGTGCCGAGGAGTCGCCGGGGAAGTGGATGTGAAACTACTTAGTCATTTCGGCTAACGGTTGCTACATCTTCCCTTTTACGAGGTCACGCCGCAGGTAGAGCAGCCGCAGACTACGCAGCAAGACAGCCAGGCCAGGACGATAGGGCCTGAAGTGATGGTGCCGTCGATACCGTCGGTTACTGATGTTAGTATTTTGATACTCTGATGTAGCCCGTTTGGTCAAAGTTTAGCTGTACTCTGACATATTGTAGAAGCATGTTTTAGCTTCTCCTTTATTGATGTATTTGGACATTATTACTTAGTGTGGATTTGACTTCTCTTACTTATTATATTTGGTTGAGTTGACATGTTCTATTGATATTGTTGTAGCCGGCGGAATAAGCGTCTTGTGGTAAAGGTTAGCCCGTGTGCTAATGCTACCGCAAGGCGGCTGTTCTGGGCATAAGATCCCCCTTCGTGCCGTGTTTTGAGATCCGAGAGAGGGGGTCTTACATATTGCTGGCGGCGGCTAAAGACGGCGAAGGTGATGGCCGGAGGCGGTATCCGTCCCCAGTGCACACGCGTGCTGGCCGAGCGCATGTGGGTCGCACGTGGGCCCCTATTGGCCACGAGTGAGCGTGAGTTAATCATTTGCGCACCTTCACCACTTGCACGGGCGTGTGCTTGTCACTTAGTGTTTATGTACAGTTGGCTTTTCCCTCCTTTTGGGATGTTTTGGGTCTTTAGGCGAGCACATCTTGGTGCGCTTGACTCGCTAGGTCGGGTTGGCACTCCTACATGTCCTTGGTCGAAATATTCCCAGTTTGACATAGAAAATTCAGGGGGAACACCATGAAATGTCCCCAAATTTTTTATGGGTTGTGATCTGTGAAGTGTTAAGCTTGGAACTTTTTAACCTAACCATTTTGTCTTGGGATCGTGATTCTTTATTTGACAACTTTTGTTTTTGCTTGTGGCGCTTTATAAGAGCATTGGTGTCTTAGTGTGTCTCGATGTCAGCTTCTTAAGGTGAAGATCACATAGCTACGAGGGATTTTAATAGTTGCTAAGCTATGTGGCTTTGATTCTTGCCATGGTAGGCACGTCGTAGCTTGCTTTCATGCATTTGATGGCCATTGTGGTGTTTTAGAAGGTCTTGGGGTCTGCTTGGTGGTGGTGGAGAAGAAAATTTGTTCGTTCATACCATAGGAGTATTGAGTGTCCATCTAGGTGGAGGAGGTAAAAAACTCTTGTTTATTCACGCCTTAGGAGGAGCGAGGTTCGTCCAAGTGGAGGTGGCAAATTACCTTTGTTCGTTCACGCTTCAGGAGGACCGGCTCCCGTTTAGGTGAAGGTGGAGAAGAAACTTTATTTGTTCGCGCCTCAAGAGGACTGGGTCCATCCATGCGGAGGTGGCGAAGAACCTTTATTCCTTTGCGCCCTAGGAGGACTAGGGTTCATCTAGGTGGAGGTGGATAAGAACCTTTGTACGATCGCACCTCACGAGCTTCGTGGCTCATGCAGGTGGAGGTGGCGAAGAACCTTTGTTCATTCACGCCTCAGGGGGGGTCGTGGTCTGCCCAGGTGGAGGTGGAAAAGAAACTTTTTTCATTCACATCTCAGGAGTACTGGGGTTCGTTTATGTGATGGTGTCGAGGAACCCTTGTTCGTTCTCACCTCAGAAAGATCGGTGTGTGTCCCGGTAGAGGTCGCAAAGAACCTTTGTTCGCTCGCACATCAGGCAGATTGGGGTCCATCTAGGATGAGGTGGCAAAAAACCTTTGTTCATTTGCGGCTCTGGAGGCCCGACGTCTGCCCAGGAGGAGGTTGCAAAGAACCTTTGTTCTTTCACACCTTAGGAGGACCAAGGTCTGTGCGGGTAGAGGTGGTGATGAACCTTTGTTCTTTCATGCCTCAGGAGGACCGAGGTCTATTCGGGTGAAGGTGACGAAGAACTTTTATTTGTTTGAGCCTTAGGAGTATTAGGTTTTATCCAGGTGAAGGTGGTAAAGAACCTTTATTCAATCGTACCTTAAGAGGATGAGGGTCTATCCCTGTGGAGGTGGTGAAGAACCATTGTTCGTTCACACCTCAAAATGAATGAGATCTATACAGGTGGAGGTGGTAAAGAACCTTTATTCATTCGTGCCTTAGAGAGGACTGGGGTTCATCCAGGTGGAGGTGGTGAAGAACATTTATTCATTCGCGCCTTAGGAAGACCGGGGTCTGTCAAGGTGGAGGCGACAAAGAACCTTTGTTCTTCTGCGCCTTAGGAGAACCGGAGTACATCTAAGTGGCGGTACATGTGCACCTTTATCCATATTGTATTGATAGTTGGGGAAAGCGGTGCTTGTTTATTTAGAGGCCCAATTCTTCCAACAAAAGGGGAGAAACATAAGTGCCCTAACACGCCTTTGCGCTTCTCCGCTTCGAGGGGCATTGATCATTGGTGGAAGTGGCGTAGGTTCGATGCATTCCAAATCCTAGGGAGCGTCTTCCCATTCGGGTCCCTCAACTTGTAAGTCCCAGGTTTCACTACTATAATGATGATGATGGGTCCTTCCCATGCTGGTGAGAGCTTGTCCTTTTGGGGGCCGTCCCCTACCACCTCAAGATTTTGGAGGACAAGGTCTCCAATGCTGATGAGTCTCAATTTCACCCTCCAGTCGTAGATTCAAGGCACATGACTCGAGTATATGGTGATTCATTTGAGATATATTTTCCCCGACTTACCAGACTTAGTACAGGTCTACCAGAAGGAGTGCCTCTTGCTCTGCTAGATCGAAAGTTTGGACGTGGGGGTTCAGGATGTCGATGTCCATTGGTATGACCACTTCTAATATATAGCAAAGGTTGAAAGCGTCTCCCTGGTCAGGGTTCTTATCATTATTCTGTTGTCCCACAAGATGTTGGGGGAGAGCGTCCACCCATTTCCCCTGGCCTCCTGGAGGCGGGTCTTCATCCCTTTTTGGATGGTGCGCTTAGTAACCTCTGTCTGTCCGTTTTTCTGGGGATGTGGTACAACCATGCGACACAACTATATCTTTAAGTCCTCACACATTTTGGCGAAGTGCTTGCCTGTGAATTACGTCGCATTGTCGGCAATGATGATGCTAACGAAGCAGATGATGTTTCTCCAGACAAACCGCTTAACATTCTCTTCCGTAATTTTGACAAGCGGCTCTACTTTGACCCATTTGCCTGGATGCCAGTGGCAAGGGCCAAGTAAATCGATCCCCCCACTACGTGAAGGACTATGCATTCCGGAGCGGTCTGAGTCCGACTAGGAGTTGATACTGGACGTTTAACTGGAGCTGTCAGCTTTCGCACTTTCAAGTGAAGTTAAGTGCATCCTTCTTTAACATGGGCCAATAGAGTCCATGGTGTAGGACTTTCAGTGCTAAGGACATGCCTTCTAGATACTCCCTAAGCGCGGGGGTGCTGCCTGCGCGTGCGCGTTGCTCTCACGGCGTGTGCTTGTCACTTGCACATTCGTGTGCGCTTGGCTTTGCCCACCTTATGGAGCATTATTGGGTCTCTGGGCTAGCGCGGCTTGGTGCGCGCGGCACGTTAGGCCGAGTTGGCAGTCCTCCATGTCCTTGGCCGAAATTTTCCAGTTTGACTTAGAAAATTCAGGGAAAACCCCATCTAGTCTTATCCAAATATTCATTCTTGATCGGAGCTGCTCGTTCTCATCGACAATCGATTACAAGATAAATCACTTAGAATTCATTTGTGCTTGTGCGATGGAGTTATCGTCAAAGATGAAAGATGTCAGTCTATTTTTTTTGTCATCATCTGTATTTTTTGGGGATAAAAAATATGAAACTTTTTCAGAGAATGTAAACAAAAAATTAGTTGTTGGAGTAGTTTTGTTTGAAGAAGATCAGAGAAATTGTTGAGATATTACTATGTTATCTCAACTATTACTACAATATCTATGAGATAACTTAAATATCTCAATATTTCCATAATATATATAGAAAAAGATTAAATCTCTCGGATATTTTTAGAATATCTGGGTGAAATCTAAAATATCTCAGATTGCTTTGAAATATCCGCGAGAAACTTCAAATATCTCAGATATTTGTGTAATAGCGACGAGAAACCTTGAATATCTCAATTTTTTGATATATCTTTGATACAACAATAATATTTGAGTGCTCCTTTGCTATGTTGTAGGTTGGAAACACTAAGAAATCATTTCAAAATGTTCAAAGTGAGGATAAAGCTTACGAAGTGTATTGTGCCTATGCGCACAACATAGTGTTTATTGTTTGCAAAGAACATCTGATATCATAAAATCATGAGAGTAATGTCGTAGTAGGGCCGGAGAAAAGTGAGTTCCTAAAGTTGCAAAAAGTGTTGTCAAATATCGTTGGATGGACAATATACCAATTTGTTTTGCGGTGATTGTCTTTAATGTAGATAATGAAGGGAAAAGTTGATAGTTGGGAAATTCATTGGAACGTAATCACGAACTTACCACTACAAACAATCAACATCTACTTCAATCTCATAGTGCCATTATTGAAGAGAAGTATGTTGTTTTGAAATCAATGATTGAAGTTGAAATAAAGATCGTGAATGCATTTAAATATCTTGTTGGCGAAGTAAGGGGTCACAAAATAATGGTTTTTCCAAAAGTGATGTGAACAATTTCATAGCTAAACGTATAGTTCAAGAGTTAATTGTACAGATGTAAACAAGTCTTCTAAAACTAATGAAGGCTAGGGCAGTGGATGATATTATGTTCGCTTATGAGATTCAAACTAATGATTTTAATAGATTGACTAACTTTTTTAGATGGATGACCCAAAAATTTTTTATTATGAATGTTTTAGTGATGTTATTATATTTCATTCAGCATGCCAGTTGAATAAGTATAATATTGCATGTGCATCATTTGCGGTTGTAAATCATCTCTGACAAAATATTATTATTGCAGTGACATTTATATCTCAAGAGAACATAGATTCCTTTATATGGGTCTTTAAGAATTTCTTGAAATGTGTATGTAGTAAACAACCATTGGCCATATAAATTGATCAAGACCTAACAATAATAGTTTCTATTGATAGAGTGTTGTGTTAACCTAAATCCTCCAGCATATGGGAGGTTACCCTCCTGGTAGTCGTGCCATCGTAGGCTCCAAAGGAGCAGGCGATGACATATTGGATAATCATACACCCTTTCAATCAGCCCTCAATAGCAGAATGTCCAGAGAGGTTTGGGCGAATACCCTAAGTGTCTGACCGAGTTCTGTTAGATCTTATGACACCCTTGGGGGGGTGAATAATGGTTTTTTAAAATGCAAGTAAAATTTTAAAAAATTCACAGATAATTGATTTTGACAAAAATGAATTTTCTTACAAAAGCTTGAATGAAATAAAAACTCAGAAATATTGAAGATAAAAAAATGATTTTATTTCAGAAAGATGAATACAAAAACTTTGATTTCAATTAAGCTTGAAATGGAGGCTATAATAAAAATTCCTTTTTTTGATTTTACACCGGTCCTTCTCCTAAGGACCTGCCGACTATAGTCTATCTTCCCCCCAGATATGGCCTCTAACATCCCCTATATACACAAATTGACCTAGTCGCCATACAAAATGCGGAGAATTTCACGCTAAACCATATAAGGACTAGTCTCCATATATAAGACAATGGATTCACTACCATTACAAAATACATATAAAGAATATAAAGTAAATTTAGAAAATAAAGAATCCCTATATTCTAGATCTCTGAAGTAGATGATGAAGAATAACCATGAACATCAACAGAGTTGAAGCGTGTGAAATGTTCCTTCTCACTCTTCATCTTTAAGGATGGTGTTGTGAGTGCTTTGGAATTTGGTGATGAAGGCTCTCACAAATGGTAATAGTTAAATCTCTAGAAGTTGTAACCATGGAAAATTAGAACTCCTCTTTAAATAGGCTTCAGGACCTAATGCCAGTGATATTGATACCGCCCAACAAAATTATATTGTGTTGACACGTGGCCAATGTCGTGGAGAGCATGTTAGTTAATGCGATTGAAAGATTAATGGTAGTCTAATTACCTAGAGGGGGTGAATATGTGTTTGATTATTTTTTGATTTTTTTTAAAATATATTGACTTCTAGCACAACAAAAAAAGAATAAAACTCATCACATAGAGCACACCAAGATTTATAATTATTCCCCAATTATAGGTACATCTATTTTCTCTCTTACACCTATCTTGCAGTGTGCTAGAATCGACCAATTTCTCCAATATCTCAGATCAAAGATCTTAAAAATCGGAGTCCTTGATTTCTATAGCTTGGGAACACAAACAGGTCGCCTACCTAAGATCCACTCCTTGGATCCTACATCTCAGACCTTCAATATAAGGCCCTACACTTAGGCTAATAAAGCCTACCTCAATCCTTACACCCAAAGATATATACTTAAATCTTCTTCAAAGATCCTATCTCAGATCCCAAGGATCCTACCCTTAGATTCTCACTGAAATCCTATTACACACTTAGATCTAAAGGATCCGACAATTTCAGAACAATGAAAGAAAAATTTCAAGGACACTGGACTCAAAAGAAACGCGTCTTGAGTCTTCTATAAAAGCACAGTAGTGAGGTTTCTTCGTCACTAATTATATTTTAGAAAGTATCTTCTTGTAATGGTTGAGTCTGGATCAGGAATACTTCTTGCCAAGTGAGTAATCTTTAGGAAAAACTTGATTCGTTGTGCCTGTTGAAAATTATGAAGTGAAACTGGGTGATGGAGCAGAGCGTGCGGTCTAGGTGGTCTGAGTCCGTTGCCTGGGCGGACTATTGTTGCAGCCTGGTTGGTCTGCGACCAGAGTAGACTTGGTGGCTTAGGCGTCTAGTGGAGCGGCCTGGGCGGTCTGTCCTTCGCGGTCTAGTGGCGGTGCTCAGCTCGGCCTACAGTTCTTGCTCAGCTCGGCCTACAGTTCTTGCTCAGCTCGGCCTGTGGTTTGGAGTTTTAATCCACGGAGTTGTGGCGGACTCGGCTAGAGTCCGCGAAGTCTGTTTTGGAGGACTGGTTTTGGAGATCGTCTTTGGTCCTTGTCGAGTTCTCCGAGGATGTGATGGGTGTTAGCCGCATTCTTGGTGGCGGACTATCCATGGAGTTGGCGGTCTGGGTTTTGTGTCCACCAAGCTTGCACCAGTTGTTTGGTGGTTGCTGAACTTGGTCACACTCTGTGACAAGTTCAGGGTGTTCGCAGTGTCCGCAGAGTCTGCTGTTGACCGGGCGATCTGCCTGTTATTCGTGGACTTGTGTGGCAGGCTGATGCGGTGTCTACAGAGTCCTCTGTTGATCGGGCAGTCTGCATGTTGGTCATGGACTCATGTGGCGAGCTGAGGTTGCTCTCGAGCTATGCGGACTGTCGCCATGTCCGCATATGGCGTGCAGACTGATACAGTATGGGTTGTGGCTGTGTCCGTGTGCTGTGCAGTGTGGAGGTATGGTGTTGTGCTTGCGGGTTGTGCGGGCTGTTGCCTTGTCTGCATGTAGCGTGCGGACTGACACAGTAAATGGGATATTGCTGTGTCTGTGTGCTGTATGTGTGCGGACTTGAGCGGTGTCTGCCTGGTGGTGGACTGACCTTGACTTGGTGCCTGGAAAGTTGTTTGAAGTCTGGTCAAGTCCTTGCGGACTTGGCGGACTGGGTTTTGCTAGCTGCGAGCTGGGGTGGTGACTCTATTAACTAGGCCGGTGACCACACTCCTCAACCCGCCTATAAATAGACCCCCCAACACGTCTATTGTAACTGAGTGAACAGTAAATTGAGCGCAGATCAATTATTGCAGACTCGGTTTTCCAGGTCGCCTGGGTTGAGTTTTAACTGCTTGCTGTTTGCAGGTTGTGCGACTAGCACTGTGAAGCCGAGCGTCTGGTTCTGATCAAGGTCAGGAAGCAGTGAAGCATGCAGTTCACAATCAGCAGTTGCAACAGGTCATAGGTTTCAGCCAACTAGTTTGTCTCCTTCAATTGGTCTAAGTTCAATAACCAGGTCGCCGGTCTAGGCGGACTTGGCAGTTTGTTCTTCAGTTCGGCAGCAGCTTGCAGTAGTCAGCGAATAACGGTGTGTCTGTGCGGCCTTGTGGTTTCGGCGAACTTCGTGTTCTATTCGGCATCTAGCAGTAGTTCAAGCGGTCTCTACGGTCTCCGGTTTTCTATACGCTTGGATTGTCTTGTAATCTTTTCTGTTTTCTTAGTATACTGGAAAAATCATGTCTCGCCAAGTATACCTCGCCATGTATACCTCGCCATATAAAGAAGATAATAAAAATTTGATCTGCTTGTGCCTTTTGGTTGCATCTGGTGTTTGAGCTTGCTTTCCAGTTTCCGCTTGATCAAGGTGTGATCTTGATTGCTTTGAAAATATTAATTTGGCGTCAGACTATCTCGTTGATCATATTGAGTGAAAATTCAACATGGTATCAGAGCAAGTTTCAGTTGCTTGGGCAGTGGTCAACTTGTGTTGTGCTCTATGCTTCTAAAAGCTTGACCAAGGTTGTTGCAATGGAAGAAAGTTATGTAAGAGGTCTGGGTATTGAACTCTTAATGCCAACTAACTTTAAGAAGTGGAAGTCGTGCATGAAGAGTTATCTTCTGGGCGAGGAGCTATAGGAGGTCGTCGGTGGTGATAATAGGCATGAAGTTACAGCTGCGTTTGGGACTGCTGAGCAGGTGAGGGTTTGGAGGAAAACTAATGCAAAGGCTGAGTTTATCCTCAAGCAGGCTGTTTTACTGGAGCTGTTTGATGACATCATTGTATGTGAGTCAGCTGTTGATATTTGGACAACCATTGATGAGTTGTTCAGCAGGAAGAATGTGGCAAGGCTACAGTTCCTAGAGAATGAGTTGGCAAGGACAACTCAAGGAGACCTGACCATCTCTAAGTTCTTTCTGAAGATGAAGAGTCTGTGTGCTGTGTTATTAGTGCTTGATTCTAATGAGCCCATCTCTGAGGCTAAGTTGAAAAGGCACATAATCCGCGACTTGCGGAAGAAGTATTTGACCTTTGTAACCTCTGTTCAAGGCTGGGCAACTCAGCCATCTCTACTGGAACTTGAGAACCATCTTGCTTCGCAAGAAAGTTTGGCAAGACAGATGGCTGGAGTCACTATTTCTGAAGAAGGTAGTGAAGCACTCTTCACAGGCAAGAAGAAGAGAGATGGGAAGGGAAGAAGAAGACCATTTTTGAAGATGAGCCTTCAATATCTTATCAGCAAGAGAGGTGCACTGCTCCTAAGAAGAATTGGAAGAAGAATTTGAAGTGCTACATATGTCATCAGCCGGGTCACTTCAAGCGTGACTGCAAGGTCAAGCTGCAGCCTAGGCATGCTACAGGCAAGGAGGAAACTTGCTCTAATACTGAGGAAGCTGGATGGGGTGGAGCTTTCATGACAGACACTTGTGTCCGTGCCTTGTCCGCCATCGACTTCAAAGACGAATGGATCGTGGACTCCGGGTGTGGTGATCACCTCACTGGAGACAAGTCAAAGTTCTCCTCGCTGCAAACTTACTCAGGTAATGAAGCTATTATTACTGTTGATAATACTGTTTATGCAGTAGAGAAGGAGGGGGTTGTGTCCTTGGGTAGTGATAAGGGGCCACTCATGTTAAGGAGTGTGTATCATGTACCGGGCATGAAGAAGAACATCTTCTCTGTGACCAATGCAGTATACGCAGGTTATCACATTCTATTTGGTCCAACAGAAGTAAAGTTTCTTCACAACGTATCAGCGGTGAAGGCTGATGTTGCTCACGTTGGGAGGGGAGTAAAGAACCTATTTGTTCTTGCAACAAACTCCTATGTTGATCGAATGAGTACCAATGATAGCGCAGCCATATGGCATGAGAGGTTGGGGCATGTAGGGATGAATAAGCTGAAAGCTATGGCAAACAGGAGCCTTGTGAAAGGTTTGCCTAATCTATCATCCTTTGGCGATGGTCATGTTTGTGCTGGATGTCAGTATGGTAAGGCTCATCGCCTTCCTTTTGACAAGTCACAAACAAGGAGCAAAGCACCATTTGAGTGCATCAATAGTGATCTGATGGGGCTAACTGTCACTGCTAGCCTTGGTGGGAGCAGATACATACTTGTTTTGATTGATGATTACTCAAGATACACTTGAGTATATTCTTGAAGGAGAAGTCAGAAGATTTACATTTGTTTGTGAAGTTCAAGGAGCTGGTGGAGGGTCGGCTTGGCCTGCGGATCAAGAAGTTTAGATTAGATAACGGTGGTGAGTTTGTCTCGTCCAAATTCTCTAACTTCTTCAGGAAGCACGTGATCTAGAGAGAGCTTACTTGTGATCATACTCCACAATAAAATGGAGTAGCAGAGCGGAAGATCCGTCATCTGACGGAAACCTGCAAGTGCTGGCTTCATGCAAAAGACATTCCTAGGTATTTCTGAGCAGAGGGAATGTCTTGCGCTTCTTATGTCATCAATCGGATGCCTCTTAGTCCGATCAACATGAAGACTCCTTTCGAGATGTTGTTGAAGGAGAATCCAAGCGTGGAACACCTTTGGGTGTTTGGATCAACTTGCTATGTGCATGTCCCAGATGCTTCAAGGATAAATCTTGATGCAAATGCAAGGAAGCTTGTCTTTGTAGGCTATGATGAGCGGAAGAAGGGATGGAAGTGCATGGATCCTGCGACGAAGAAGTTTGTTGTATCAAGAGATGTGGTCTTTGATGAATTGACGTCGTATGGAGGAGGCTCGGTTGAGCTATCAGAGAGCAAGGTTGATGAAGAGCAGAAAGTGGCTGCTAAAGTTCTTCAAGAGGAGCTTGATATATCACCAGCAGCTCCTGTTTCTTCAAGCTCTAGGGCAGAGGCTTCTGGTTCAGGAAGCATGGGGAGCATTTCTCAAAATTTGCCTGGAAATGGAGAGGAGCCTGAAGAAGCAACGAAGGTAGTGAGAAAGGAGCAGACCCTTCAGAGATTAAAGAGGACTATCAAGCCACCAACTCGATACTGTGAAGGGAATGCAGTGAACTTTGTCTCCTGCTTCTTTGCAGACCCTCTAGATGAGCGAGAGCCTACAAACTTCAATGAGGCCACTGGAGTCAAGGAGTGAGAAGATGCCCTGAAAGAGGAGATGACTGCTCTCAAGAAGAATGAAACCTAGGATCTTGTGCCCAGGGTTGATGATATTACTCCAATGACTTGCAAGTGGGTGTACAAGTTGAAGAAGAAGGCCGATGACAGCATCACAAGATACAAGGCTCGCCTTGTTGCTCGAGGATTCCAATAACAGTATGAAGAGGATTATGAGGAGACATTTAGTCCAGTTGCAAAGATGACTTCAGTTCGAGAGGTGAACACCTTCGCTGCTTGCCAAGGATGGAGATTGTGGAAGCTTGATGTAAAGAACGCTTTTCTTTACGGGGAGATTGATAAGGATATATTCATGGATTAGCCGCTTGGATTTGTCTCTGAAGTTCATCCAAACTACGCCTGCAAACTCAGGAAGGCTCTCTACGGGTTGAAGCAGGCTCCAAGAGCTTGGTATGAGAAGATAGTAGAATACCTCCAATTCTGCGGATACCTTGCTTCCAACTTGGATTCAAGTTTGTTCATCAAGAAAAGGGGGATCTTCAGGTCTTGGTCCTGCAGTATGTTGATGATATGATCATCACAAGAATTTTCGAGGAGGAGGTAGCTAGGCTCATGGCTGAGTTAGCTATTCGCTTCGAGATGAAAGACTTGGGAGAGCTTCATCACTTTCTCGATCTCGAAGTGGAGAGAAAGGAGAGCGAGATACTCATTTACCAGAAAGGATATGCAGTTTGCATTGTAGATCGATTCAACATGAAGGGAGGAAAGAGTTGATCTACTCCTCTGGATCATGGGCTGAAGCTTCGACGAGATGAAGGAAGGATTCTTTGTGATCCCTTGGTGTTCAGAGCTCTAGTGGGGTGCTTGATCTACCTAATGATTACAAGGCCAGACATTGCTTACGCTGTTGGCCGAGTAAGTCGGTTTATGGCAGAGCCAAGGAAGTCTCATCTGGTGGTGACAAATAATATCTTGAAGTATATTAAGGCTACTTTTAATATGTGTCTCCTTTATAGGAGTGACACAGACTTTTCATTGCTAGGATACACAAATGTTGATTATGGTGGTGACTCGGTTGATCGAAGATCAACATCGGGTTATGTTTTCATTTGTGGATCAACTTGCATCTCGTGGTGTAGCAAGAAGCAGGACTCAGTGTCTGTCTCGAATAATGAAGCAGAGTACAAGGCTTCGGCTTTGGCTGCTCGAGAAGCCATCTGGTTAAGGAGGCTAGTAGAGGACATCCATGAGGAAGTGAAAGAACCTACTCTGCTCTGAGGTGACAATGAGAGTGCTCTCAAACTAGGGAACAATCCAGTGTGTCACGCAAGGACCAAGCATATAGAGATCAAGCACCACTTCATAAGGGAGAAGGTGTTGGAGGGATCTCTTATTGTCGGGCATGTTCGGAGTGAATACAACCTTGTTGACATCTTCACGAAGCCATTGTCGAAGTGTCCATTTCAACGACTACGGGGACTATTGGGCTTTATCACCACTTCTCACTTCAAGGGGGAGGGTTGAAAATTATGAAGTGAAAGTGGGTGATGGAGCAGACCGTGCGGTCTGGGCAGTCTGAGTCCACGACCTGGGTGGACTATTGTTGCGGCCTGGTTGGTCTGCGGCCAGAGTAGACTTGGAAGCTTGGGCGTCTAGTGGAGCGGCCTGGGCGGTCTGTCCTTTGCGGTGTGGTGGCGGTGCTCAGCTCGGCTTGTAGTTCTTGCTCAGCTCGGCCTGTGGTTTGGAGTTTTAATCCACGGAGTTGTGGCGGACTCGGTTAGAGTCCGCGGAGTCCGTTTTGGCAGACTGGTTTTGGAGATCGGCTTTGGTCATTGCCAAGTTCTCCAGTGATGCGATGAGTGTTAGCCACATTCTTAGTGGTGGACTGTCCATGGAGGTGGCGGTTTGGGTTTTGTGTCCACCAAGCTCGCACCAATTGTTTGGTGGTTGCTGGACTTAGTCACACTTTGTGACAAGTTCAGGGTGTTCGTAGTGTCCGCAGAGTCTGCTATTGACCGGGCAATCTGCCTGTTGGTTGTGGACTTGTGCGGCGGGCTGATGCAATGTCTGCAGAGTCCGTTGTTGACCGGGCGGTCTGCCTGTTGGTTGTGGACTCATGTGGTGAGCTGAGGTTGCTCTCGAGCTATGCAGACTGTCACCATGTCCGTGTATGGCGTACAGACTGATGCAGTATGGGCTGTGGCTGTGTCCGTGTGCTGTGTAGTGTGGCGGACTGGTGCTGTGCTGTGGCTGTGTCCGTGTGCTGTGTAGTGTGGCGGACTGGTGCTGTGTCCGCATGTAGCGTACGGATTGACACAGTGAATGAGATGTTGCTGTGTCTGCGTGCTGCATGTGTGCGGACTGGCGCGGTGTCCGCCTGGTGGTGGACTGACCTTGACTTGGCGCCTGGCGAGTTGTTTGAAGTCCGGCCAAGTCCTTGCGGACTCGACGGACTGGGTTTTGCTAGGTGCGAGCTGGAGTGGTGACTATATTCACTAGGCCGGTGGCCACACTCCTCATCCCGCCTATAAATAGACCCCCCGACACGTCTATTATAACTGAGTGAATAGTAAATTGAGCGCAAATCAATTTTTGCGGACTCGGTTTTCCAGGTCGGGCGGGTTGAGTTTTAACTGGTTGGTGTTTGCAGGTTGTGCGGCTAGCACTATGAAGCTGGGCATCTGGTTCTGATCATGGTCAGGAAGCAGTGAAGCTTGCAGTTCATAATCAGCAGTTGCAGCAGGTCGCAGGTGGTGGCCAACCAGTTTCTCTACTTCAATTGGTCTATGTTCAATAACCACGTCGCCGTTCTAGGCGGACTTGGAGGTTTGTTCTTCAGTTCGATAGTAGCTTGCAGCAGTCAGCAAATAACGGTGTGTCCGTGCGACCTTGCGGTCTCTGCGGACTCCGTGTTCTATTCGGCATCTAGCAGCAGTTCAAGCATTCTCGACAATCTCTGGTTTTCTGTTCGCTTGGATTGTCTTGTAATATTTTTTGTTTTCTTAGTATACTGGCAAAATCATGTCTCGCCACGTATACCTCACCCTATAAAGAAGATAATAAAAATCTAATCTGCTTGTGCCTTTTGGTTGCATCTGGTGTTTGAGCTTGATTTCCAGTTTCCGCTTGATCAAGGTGTGATCTTGATAGCTCTGAAAATATTAATTTGGCGTCAGACTATCTCGTTGATCATCTTGAGTGAAAATTCAACAGTGCCTTCGGAAGATTGCTCTTCAGGGTTAGCCACTAGGAGAAGACTTAGATAAGAATACGTGAGTGTTTGAATACTTATATATGTCAATGTATTTTATCTTCTTCAAAACTTGTAATCCTTTTATACTTGTCTCGATCGATGGAATCCTAAGGTGTTTATAAGGAATCCACCACCAACGACTAGAATCATGAATTAATTAGCATTTTAAACTATTTATATGAGGCCCGTGATTGATGTAGCAAATGACGAGGTTCAAAATGAAATTTGGATAGCCGCACGATTTATGCTCAATTCCAGCTTCTGGCCCTTATATAAATCTTCAAGCCAATATAGTTAACATGGGCCTTCTACTATCTTTCTAGCCGATGTAGTCGATACAGTCCTTCAAACCTTTACCCAATATCATCTCGCTGATATAATTCTCTTCTATCATCTAGTCGATGCAGTCAATATTTTACTTAACATCCAAACGATACTATCGACATTTTCTTCTTATCATCTAGATGATGTCGACGATATTTTTACTTAAGATCCAGACGATGTAGACAATATTTTACTTAGCATCTAGGCGATGTAAACGATATTTTAGTTAGCATTGCTTTGTCATTTTCTCCAATTCCCTTTGATTCTAGTTGAGTTTTTCTTGGATAATGACAAGCATAATATAGGATTAGGATACAGATCAACATGAGTTTTGCACTTTGAGGGATTACAAGGGCAGAATCCTGTTTGGGTGATCATAAGCCTAACTTTACACTAGCAATGCATTTTAGTTATACTTGTCACATCAATAACTAGCAAATGCATAGAATACATAATATATTTATTGTCATCTTGGGGGCTTCTTCAAATCAGGAATTTTGTGATCAATATTCCCAACAATCTCCCACTATTTGAAGAAGTTAGAACCTCATATGACAATTGACACAAACATAATTAAAAGCAGAATAGACACAAGGTTTGGTGCAACCATTCCATTCTATATATATTGAGATCAAAACACTGTCTACATTAGGAAAATATGATTGTAAACCCAAAAAGTTTCTAATCCATTACATGATCCTTTTCATCATGAGTCACATTCACCTACTCCTTTCTTTATCTGTCTCTCAAAATAGCTTAGAGGCTTTAAAATGTACCTTAGAGGAGGAGGTGGTCCATTGGGGTGGTTTCTCCGGTGGATCCTCCTTTTGGAATCTTATTTCTCATATTTGTTCCATTCCATAGAGCTATAAATCTTGATGTATATGTATTATGTCAGCCAAAGTTATCCCATGTAGTCAAGATAATATGCTTGGACTTTAGGCCCTATTCCTCATATCAAGGTAGATTTTGAATTCTCTCCCTTCTTCTGTCTAGTTAGTATCTCTTCATCAGATGAAACATCTTTCCTTCTATAAGAGGGCTCTACATAATCAGATGGGGTACCATGATATTCAAGCTCTAGGATGTAGTTTAATTGGGGAAGATTCAAAGCCAGCCTTGTTGTATTTGAAATTCAGATAGCCTGATCAGTAGTATGATGCATGACAGCTTCCCCACCTTTCCGACTTCTTCAGATACATGTTAACAAATATTTTATTGAATATCAGATAGATTTTGCCTTAGCATGTGAACCCCTCCAGTGAGATGATCCTTTGTTTCCAAAAGGTGTTCATACAGTAGTTGACTGTCATAATCTACTCTCTCTAGAACATTCTTCATGTGTTCAACCATGTTGTTTGTTGTTCCTTAGAAGGCTTGATATGATTTTGTGAGGTAACAACCTGATTTACTATGATGTCATTCAGTCCTTGACGAGTTAACTCCTGTTGTTGGGCTGTGTGATCCACTACATGGGCAACCTTCATGAAGAAGTGGAGAGTCTGGGCATTCAACTGCTTCATCTCAGCTTGAAGGCAAATTATTTCTCAATCATTTCATATCTTTAATCTTAGACTGTTTTATCCACATAACACTCAAGTTGTTTTCTTTGATCATCAAGCCATGCTTTCATCTGAGACAGGAAAGAACCTGTAAGTGCTTCACTAGTTGTGGAAATACGGTGTTAGGCTGTTCAACAGCTGATCTAAATGATGGATATGTCTCAAATTCATAGTCTTCATGCAAGTAGTTACGTGTGTCTGCTATGGGGGTGCTCTTTTGAGTAGTTGGCTCTTCTATAACTCTCTTACCTTTCTACAAAATAATCTCTTTGCCATAAAATGCTATTTTTGATGTCTCGTCCCATGCAGGCTCAGGTTCTGGCTCATCTTCAGGAATTGGCTCGATGATTTTCTTTATGACCTGATCTACAACATCAAGGTCAACAGTATTCTGGGCAGAGTCTACTGGTTGAGACTCCTCCTTAATGATTTTAGTTGATGTCCTCTCATCTTCAAGTTTTTCAATTCCTTGGGTAGAGCTCTCCATTTATGACTCCCCCACAATAACCTTAGTATCTTAGGCAGAGATTTCTTGGTGAACTTCTCCATCAACTTCATCTTCCTTTTCACTTCCAACAACCACCCTGGACATTTCCACATGTGTTGTGCTATCTAGATCTTCTAGGAACATAATCCCAGACCTTGCTTGCTCAGTTTCTTCAGGGTGCTCCCCTCAACATGACTGGGGGGGGTTAGTGGAATTGGAGAGAACTTTCTTCTTCTATTCTCCTCTCTTCTTCTCTTCTTATTTCAGCTTGAAACATTTTCCTTGACTCCTCCCAGTTTTGGGGAAAGGTTTCCCCAACTTTCTATGGTATTATAGTCAATCTTCTTAAGGTGGTGTAAAGAGGCCCTAACTGACTTATCAAGCTCATCACCCAAGCTATTTGAGAGGTATATAGAGATGATTCTTCCTATATTAGGGGCATTCAAACAACCTTTCAATTTTTTAACATCAACTGACTCGAGTTAGTTTTCTTCATCAGAATTGTTGCTGTTAGAATATTGAACCTCTCCTTTAATAATTGATAGAAACTTTCCCAAATAGTTCATTTGCCCTTTCAAGAGATCCGCACTTTTCACCAAAATACTCACACCATTCTAGAGCTAATTCATGATCTTCTTGGGTGATCTCATCGTCCTCTTCTCTCTCTGAGAGCGATAGTAGGTCAAGAAATCGACTGAGACTTCCGGATATAATCCTCAAATTATTCTCAATGATAGATGTTTTTATATACTTTATTATAGAGCTTATCTCTATATTCTAGAAGAACTCTTGAATGGATTGCAATATGATGGATGTAGGTTCCGATAAGATGACTTTCAGTCCTGCTGCACTCAAAATAAAAGCGACGTTCTGGATTTCTTCTTGTCAATTTTTGAATCCACTCCTTACCAGTTCGCTGCTAGTATTGATTTTGATAGAATATCTTGATTTTAAGGACAATCGTGATTCAGAAAGCTTGAGGCAAACAAATCCTTACTCGACGAACATGTGAGAGCATAAAAATCTTATAGATGACTCTCAAGTTATACAATATATTTAGCCCTAATGTCTATAGGAATTTTAATTTATATATAGAAAAGGGAATGCAAAGAGACGCACACCTGTTTTGGCAAAAAATCCGAAGCAATATTTGAATATAGATCCAATCAAGGTGTGCTAATAGCCTTACAACAAGTTAGAAAATTATCATTGTGTCTTTACGATGATACCAGTTAGTGAATCAAACGATATCACCTCTGACTTCTTGAATGAACTAAACGACATAGGCACATCTTATGTGTGCTACTTGCAGTTTTTTAGGTTGCATTTTGCATGCTTTGTTAGTGACCAAACATAAACTTATTGGCATATAATGAAATTTGTGACTTTGTAATTTTATTCTGAAATAATTGAAAGGAACTTGTCTGACATGAAATCTATTCCAAAATTAGCATGCCCTATTAAATTTTGAAGAAGTTAAAATTCTCTTAATCTAAAGGCTTGGTGAAGATTCTCTCTCTTGTTTGTCAATGAGGACAAACTCGAGGCTGATGTTTTCTTTCTCAACATGCTCTCTAATGAAGTGATTTCTACTTTCAATGTGCTTAGTCCTACTGTGTGATATGAGATTTTTAGCAATTGATATTGGACTAGATGAGTCACAAAACATAGGAGTTTTACTTAGATTGATGTTGTAATCTTGTAATTAGTGTTGGATCCATGGAAGCTGAGCACAATAACTTCCTACTGAAATATATTCTGATGTAGCTATAGAGATGACAACACTTGTCTGTTCTTGCTGCTCTAAGAAAATAATCTTCTCCTATGGAATTGGCATGCCCCTGAGGTGTTTTACCTATCTTCTTTGCATCCTACAAAGTTTGTATTTGAAAAGTCTGTTAGCTCAAAATCATTACTCATAGGGTACTATAAACCAAGATTAGGTGTACCCTTAAGGCATCTCAAGATCCTCTTATTAGAGGTATAATGAGGTTCACCTTATACTTGACACAAACACATGTAGCAAACATAATGTTTGTTCTACTAGCAGTTAGGTAGTGCAAAAATTCAATGATGCATTTGTACATGGTCTCATCAAAAGGTTTCTATTTTTCATCCTTGTCCAGAGACACATTGGATCCCATTGGAGTCCTCATGAATATTGCACTCTCCATTCCAAACTTCTTTATTATATAACCATGTGTTCACCAAGTGGGTAAACTAGGAATTCCAAGGTGCAAAAGGGTCCTTAGACCAAGATGATTTGGGTGGGTGAGTAAGATGGTAGGCTTAAACTTGCCCAAGACAGCAGGCGCACGGTTGGCCGGGTGAGTCGGTTGCCAGGGCCACACTCTCCCCAAGCCGCGAGTGATAGGCTGGGTGTAACGCCCCGAAACTCAAAGGAGTGACGGGGGACGTTTTGGGCCAGTTTTGGGTTCTGGCTGCAGGCACACGGCCTGGGACACAGGCGTGTCCCAGGGCGTGTCAAGCTTGTGTCGACACTCAGCCGGGAAGTCGACACTTTGGTCTCGACATTGTGTCGAGACTGGGCACACGGCCTGCGACACGGGCGTGTCGCAGGGCGTGTCGACCCGTGTCGAGACTTAGCCGCGAAGTCGACACTCTGCTTTCGACGAAGTGTCGAGACATGGCACACGGCCTGCGACACGGGCGTGTCGCACGGCGTGTCGACCCGTGTCGACACTCGTCCCGGGAAGTCGACACTTTGGTCTCGACATTGTGTCGAGATAAGGCACACGGCCTAGGACACAGGCGTGTCCAAGGCCGTGTCATCAGGTCGACGATCTTCGCTCGACGAAGTGTCGAGTGTCGAGACCGTGTACACGCCCTGGGGTCCAAGCGTGTTGAGGTGACACGGGTAAGGACACGGGCGTGTCCTAGAACCCGTGCAGTGCTCGGGTTGTTTTCGGGGAAAAATGATGGGGGTACATGGCCAGCCATACGGCCGTGTCACATGGAACACGGGCGTGTCAGCTCGAACACGGGTGTGTTCGATACCCGTGTGAGGTTCCAGGCGAGCCGATTTTGATGGCGAATGAGGCACACGGCCCTAGACACGGGCGTGTGCCAGGCCGTGTTCGGTCCAGATTGGGCATTTCAGTCCCGAATCAAAGCCGTTCGTTTCCTTATTTTGAGATCCAACGGCTGGGGGTTGTTCCTGAAGGGATATACCCGGGATTGGACATAGAAACCCTCACTTTTCTTAAGTGTTATCTTTCTAAAACCTTAGAGAGAGAGGAGAGCCAAGGGAGGAAGAAGGAGCTAGATCCCGCCATTGGAGGAGCTTCGAAGCTCCAAATCGCGAGCCGACTCCGGATCCACGGAGACAAAGCTAGTGCGGTGCTTTTCATCCGATTACTTTTCAATGTCGCCAAAGAGGAACGCTAGGGTAACGATCCTCATCTTGAGCATGAGTAGCTCTCTTTCTTTGCATAGGAAGCCCGCTCTCGCGAGTTTGTGGAGAGTTGGAGGCATTCCTTCGGGTAGATATGTGAAGTCCCCGTTGTTTAGAGTCCGTAAGCGAGAAAGGACATAGGCATGATGTGTGAAGCCTACCCGGACATGTTGGTCTGGATCGGTGATATTGCATTGCATAAATGCCGGCGAAGACTCTATGCTATTGGTTGTTTTTCGGGTTTTCTACACGCTAGATTGCAGCAGGGAGCCTTGGGTACTAACCCAAAGGTGCACCCAGAAAACTGGGCGGATACGAGATCTTGCCAACTTGGTGGCCTGAGAGCCAACTTGAACATAACCAGGTTATGTGACTTGTGATGGAAATGGGACTCGGTGTAAGTTTGACCCGCGCAAATGGCTTAAATTGTCGTTGCGATGTGAGCACGGGTTAGATGGAACCGTACCTGTTCTATGTCGTTCGGTTAAAGAGACCTAAAGGCACGTGGCACTTGTCGTTGGCATAGATTAGGGTCTTCGGCGGTCAATGGCTTAAATTGTCGTGACCCAGGCCAGGAAGACAAATTGCTCATAGGTTTGGCCTTCTAAATGGCGATGGTGAGTCCGGAATGCATATGGCTTTAATTGACGTAACATCGACTGGTTCACCAAGAATGTGACCTGAGAGCACGAGGCGTGTGGCCGTGCGAGCCAACGCCTGTGATGAAATGGCTATATATGTATTGCTCGCTTATGCTAATGAAATGCAGGGAAGGAGCGTCGCCGCCCCGAGTTGGGGGCGGGATCGTTAAAATTTGTTCAGCATTGCTGACAGTTGCCTTGTTTTGCCACCGTGCGGTGGTTTGTTGCTTACAGGTGCTGCGGGATCAAGCGGTCAATAGCGGGCTAAAGCCCTTTTTGCGAAGCCGGCCCTCGAAGGCCCAAATGGAAGTGTTTACTGTTTTATTCATGTATGACCGGCCTGGGTGCCGTGGTTTGTAAATCATGTAATAACAAGTGAAACATTTTGTAAGGCCTTAAGGCTTATGTTGGTATTTTGTATACATTCCTATTTTGGTTAGTGGACATTCATGCTTTAATGCTGGGTTCTTTATTACAACTTTTTTTAAACTGCTTCCGCTAGAATGCTCTTTGTAGGACGTTGAGATTGGTTGAATGGTTTCCATAAGTAACCACCCGGTCTGTCTGTGGCATATGGCGTCGGGCCCCGGCCGGACCTACTGCTATATGCTATGTGACGGATAGGGGGTGTTACAATTTGGTATCAGACTCCTGGTTTTGGTCGGGCTTAAGATGAATTCGTGGGCGAATTCTTTTTAAGGGGTGGTGAGCACATTGTGTGCGTCATCGTTATAACAGTGAAAGAACCCATGAATGTCCACTTAGGAATGAAATTACTCGTGTTTGAGGAACCTGCGTGTTCCTATAATTGTTGTTTGCAATTTATTTGGTCGCTTAACGGTGTTTTGTACCACTATAGGTGACCAGAAGTGGTGTTGGGCCGTCAGAACGCCGAGTTTCTGAGGCTAGTAGTGCACCGGATGTTGCTCCTGCAACACCTCTGTCGGCTGAGAATATTCGATTGGTGGCTGAAGCGGTGTTGGCCGTGATAAATGCGCAGCCTGCAAGGCAAACGCAGCAGCCCACTCCTGTGATGGAGTAGGAACCTCTTCAAGAGGCTGAGCCGAGGAGAGTGGAGCAAGTGGTTGTGGAACCGGTGGTGCCAAGGAGGGCAACTGAGAGACTGCTTAAGCATGTAATGAGCTTTAACCCTCCGTTATTCTCGGGGTTGGGAACCCCATCTCTGGCTGAAGACTGGCTCTCCAGGGTGAAGCGAGTCATGACAGCGACGGAGACGGAGGAGTGGCAAATGACCACCATCGCTACGTTCCTTTTGGACGGTGAAGCGAGAATGTGGTGGGAAGGATTGGAGCTGCATCATTTGAGAGGTAGACAACTTATAAACGTTCCGATAGAAGAGTTCTCGGTTTTGTTCTTAGCAAGATACCTCCTTTCTACTCAGAGGATTTCGATGGAGAACGAATTTCTGAAGTTGGTTCAGGGTGAGAAGAGCATGGATGAATATCTCCATGAGTTCACTCGTTTAAGTCGATATGCTAGCTCCACCATCATGGATGAGGAGCGCAAGACTAATTGCTTCTACGAAGGCTTGAGAGATGAGTTGAGATTACTACTCTCGGGGCCGATGACGCAAGGTTTCTTAATCTTGGTCAATACTGCCCGGTCCTTGGAGAAGGACATGAAGAATGTGCAAGCAAAGAAAGGCTTGGGTGATAGAGAATCTGAATTTAAAGTGCCGACTACTTCAAAGTCCGGCTATCGGAAGGCTTTCAAGAAGCATAGGACTTCGGGTCCAGCTCCTTCTGGTGCTTCTGGGGCGACTACGAGTCGGACCCCGGGCGCGTGTTTTACTTGTGGAAAGACGGGGCACTTTGCCCGTGACTGTTGGAGCGGGCGTCCTAAGTCCGAGAGGAAGCCGGGAGCTACTTATGAAGAGAAGGGAAAGGCGGTGGAGTCGACCGCATCCCATTATGCTCCGGCCCAACCAAGGGTCTACAATCTTGGCCAACAGGAGGCCATCAAACAGGCTGATGTGGTGACAGGTACAGTTTAATTTATAGCAAGTCAATTTCTTTAAATGCTTGTTATGCACATGTTACCTTACCACTGCTTGTTTAGGATTTGTATTGATTTGTGAAAATCCGGCACGATCACTCTTCGATACGGGAGCCTCACACTCCTTCTTGTCTGAAGGATTTATATCACGCATCGGAGTCCCTTCTTCAGTGGCGAATGATAAGTTGGATGTGTTGTTGCCCAATGGGTGTTCGATGCGAGCGGATAGGATCTGCGATGTTAAGATTCGTATTGGGGAGCAGGAGTTCGACCTGCGGGCGTCTTTACTTCCGTTGGTGGAGTTTGACGTCATATTTGACATGGACTGGCTCTCGGAGCAGCAGGCCCATATAGATTGCGGTAGCAAGGAAGTCAAGCTGGGAGCAAGTCGTGAAACGACTTTTACGGGCTTAAAGGGGTCGAGCAAGACGTTGATGTCTGCTCTTCAGGTGGTGAAGGCGGTTCATGCCGGTGCAGAACTGTTCTTTACACTAGTGGAGGTTGCAAAGCCGAAGCCCACGTTGGATTGTATTTCAGTGGTATCGTAATATCCTGATGTGTTCCCCGCAGATCATCCTGGAGCCCCGCCTCAGCGGGAGATAGATTTTACGATTGAGCTAGTGCCAGGTGCAAAGCCTGTGTCACGATCTCCGTATCGGCTAGCGCCTAAGGAAATGGTGGAGCTGAAAGTTCAACTGCAAGAGTTGTTGGAGCAAGGGTATGTGCGCCCGAGTTCTTCGCCTTGGAGCGCACCGGTCCTCTTTGTTAAGAAGAAGGACGGAAGCTTGAGGCTATGTATTGATTATATGGAGCTCAACAAGCTGACGGAGAAGAACAAGTACCCGATCCCCCGAGTTGATGATCTTTTTGATCAATTAGTCGGGTCGATGGTGTACTCGAAGTTAGATCTCAAGGCTGGGTACTATCAACTGCGAATAAGGGAGAGTGATATCCCGAAGACAGCATTTAGTACGAGATACAAGCATTATGAGTTTACGGTCATGCCGTTTGGGCTGACTAATGCGCCGTCAGTGTTCATGGATTTGATGAACAGGACGTTCAGGGAGTACTTGGACCATTTCGTGATCGTCTTCATCGATGATATTTTGGTGTACTCGCAAAGTGAGGAAGATCACTTCAAGCATCTTCATTTTGTGTTGGAGACGCTAAGAAGAAATCAGTTGTATGTCAAGTTCTCGAAGTGCGAGTTTTGGCTATCCTCAGTGGCGTTCCTCGGGCATATAGTGAGTGGAGAGGGTATTGCTGTGGATCCGACAAAGATTGTTGCGATACGGGAGTGGCCTGAGCTTGCTACTGTAGCGGAAGTCCGGAGTTTTCTGGGGCTTGCCGGCTATTATAGGCACTTCGTAGAGAACTTCTCGCAGATAGCGTTACCTTTCACTACTTTGACGAGGAAGGAGCATAAGTTCGTTTGGACGCCGGAGTGCGCACGAGCTTTTGAGGAGTTGAAGTGTCGGTTGACCACGGCGCCTGTGCTGAGTTCGCCATGTGGGACCGAAGGCTATGAGATTTATAGCGATGCTTCGGGCAGCAGTTTGGGTTGCGTGCTACTGCAACATGGAAGTGTAATAGCTTATGACTCGAGACAACTAAAAGTGCACGAGAGGAACTATCCGGTCCATGACTTGGAGTTAGCGGCCATAATTTTTGCCTTGAAGCTGTGGAGACACTACTTGTACGGTGTGAAGATTGATATCTACACCGATCACAAGAGCCTGAAGTATCTTATTGATTAGAAAGATCTGAATATGCGGCAGCGTAGATGGATGGAGTTCCTGGGGGACTATACATTCAAGATCCACTACGTGCCTGGTAAAGGGAATGCGGTTGCGGACATGCTGAGTCGCCGAGCCCCAGCTCAAGCCAATTGGCTATCGGTGCATGATGAGCGGTTGGTGCGAGAGTTGGAGGCGTTGGAGATTGTGTGGACAGGCAATCAAGTGCTGAAGCAGTTCTGAATTGGACTGAAGTCCAATATGACCTGGCTGATCGTATTCGGCAGGCTTTGGATATGGATGCTCATATGAAGCAGTTCATGGTAGAGGCTCTGGATGGGTCAAATTCCCAATTCGTCGTGGAGGACGGATTGCTTTGGAAAGACGGTCGTCTGTGCGTCCCAAGTGTGGGTCATTTGCGAGTGGAGTTGTTGTACGAGGCACACCATACCAAGTACTCGATTCACCCGGGGAGCGCGAAGATGTACCATGATGTGAAGAAACTTTTTTGGTGGCCGGGATTGAAAAAGGATGTGGCGCTCTACGTAGCGAAGTGCCAAACTTGCGCCTTGGTGAAGGCGGAGTGCCAAAAGCCAGGAGGATTTCTTAAGTCCTTGCCTATTCCGGAGTGGAAATTTGACGACATCTCTATGGACTTTGTGCACGGTTTGCCAAGGTCACAGAAGGGGAACGACGCCATTTGGGTGGTTGTTGATCGATTAACGAAGGTGTCGCATTTTATTCCGCATAGGAAGGATGATCCGGTGGAGAAGTTGGCAAAGCTTTATGTGGATAACATAGTACGGCTTCATGGTGTGCCCCGCAGCATCGTGAGTGACCGACATGGGCGGTTCACGTCCAATGATTGGAGGCTTGTGCAGTAAATGTTGGGAACAAAGCTGAAATTCAGCACAGCCTTCCATCCGCAAACGGATGGGCAGACCAAGAGGGTCAATAGAACCATGGAAGACATGCTTCGCATGTGTGTCTTGGATTTTGGAAAGCAATGGGAAGACCACCTCTATTTGGTGGAGTTCGCATACAACAATAGCTACAAAGCGAGTATTCAGATGGCGCCTTTCGAGGCCCTATATGGTAGAAAATGTCGCACGTCGTTGTCTTGGTTAGAAACGGGTGAGTCAAAGTTGTATAAGCGATCATAAGTGGAGGATGCTACTTCTTTGGTGAGAACCATTCGGGAGAGGTTGCTTATCGCTCAGGACCGGCAAGCAAAGTACTATAATGCCAAGCACAGGAACGTGGAGTTCACTGTGGGCGATTATGTATACTTAAAGATCAAGTCGTTCAAGGGTGTCTCGCGGGTACGGCGATTGAAAAAGCTAAGCCCGAGGTACCTTGGACCGTTTGAGGTCCTGGAGCGAGTTGGTGAAGCGGCCTATCGGTTGAAGCTTTCAGTGGAGCTTAGTGGTTTACATGATGTATTCCATATTTCGGTGCTTCGGAAGGCGGTGCAAGAGCCTACGCAAGTGATCGCGGTTGATCAAGTGCCGGTGGATAGTGGGCTGACGACAAAGGTCAAGCCCGTGCAGATTGAGGACTCGGAGGTCAAGCGGCTATGCAATAAAGAGATCAGGATGGTCAATGTCCGGTGGGACAATTGCGGTCGTGAGGAGCTCTCTTGGGAGCGAGAGCAGACTATGCTTGACGAGTATCCGGAGTTGTTCCGCTCAGGTACATGTTTTGGTTTTGTACATGTCTTTCCTTTATATAATTTCGTGGACGAAATTCTTTTAAGAGGGGGAGAGTTGTAACGTCCCGAAACTCAAAGGAGTGACGGGGGACGTTTTGGGCCAGTTTTGGGTTCTGGCTGCAAGCACACGGCCTGGGACACGGGAGTGTCCCAGGGCATGTCAAGCTTGTGTTGACACTCAGCCGGGAAGTCGACACTTTGGTCTCGACATTGTGTCGAGACTGGGCACACGACCTGCGACACAGGCGTGTCGCAGGGCGTGCCGACCCGTGTCGAGACTTAGCCGCGAAGTCGACACTCTGCTTTCGACGAAGTGTCGAGACATGACACACGGCCAGCGACACGGGCGTGTCGCAGGGCGTGTCGACCCGTGTCGACACTCATCCCGGGAAGTCGACACTTTGGTCTCGACTTTGTGTCGAGACAAGGCACACGGCCTAGGACACGGGCGTGTCCAAGGCCGTATCATCAGGTCGACGATCTTCGCTCGACGAAGTGTCGAGTGTCGAGACCGTGTACACGGCCTGGGGTCCAGGCGTGTTGAGGTGACACGGGTAAGGACACGAGCGTGTCCTAGAACCCGTGCAGTGCTCGGGTTGTTTTCGGGGAAAAATGATGGGGGTACACGGCCAGCCACACGGTCGTGTCACATGGAACACGGGCGTGTCAGCTCGAACACGGGCGTGTTCGATACCCGTGTGAGGTTCCAGGCGAGCCGATTTTGACGGCGAATGAGGCACACGGCCTTGGACACGGGCGTGTGTCAGGCCGTGTTTGGTCCAGATTGGGCATTTCAGTCCCGAATCAAAGCCATTCGTTTCCTTATTTTGAGATCCAACGGCTGGGGGTTGTTCCTGAAGGGATATACCCGGGATTGGACTTAGAAACCCTCACTTTTCTTAAGTGTTATCTTTCTAAAACCTTAGAGAGAGATGAGAGCCAAGGGAGGAAGAAGGAGCTAGATCCCACCATTGGAGGAGCTTCGAAGCTCCAAATCGCGAGCCGACTCCGGATCCACGGAGGCAAAGCTAGTGCGGTGCTTTTCATCCGATTAATTTTCAATGGCGCCAAAGAGGAACGCTAGGGTAACGATCCTCATCTTGAGCATGAGCAGCTCTCTTTCTTTGCATAGGAAGCCCGCTCTCGCGAGTTTGCGGAGAGTTGGAGGCGTTCCTTCGGGTAGATATGTGAATTCCCCGTTGTTTAGAGTCCGTAAGCGAGAACAGACATAGGCATGATGTGTGAAGCCTACCCGGACATGTTGGTCTGGATCGGTGATGTTGCATTGCATAAATGCCGGAGAAGACTCCGTGCTATTGGTTGTTTTTCGGGTTTTCTACGCGCTAGATTGCAGCAGGGAGCCTTGGGGACTAACCCAAAGGTGCACCCGGAAAATTGGGCGGATACGAGATCTTGCCAACTTGTTGGCCTGAGAGCCAACTTGAACATAACCGGGTTATGTGACTTGTGATGGAAATGGGACTCGGTGGAAGTTTGACCCGCACAAATGGCTTAAATTGTCGTTGCGATGTGAGTATGGGTTAGATGGAACCGTACCTGTTCTATGTCGTTCGGTTAAAGAGACCTAAAGGCACGTGGCACTTGCCGTTGGCATAGATTAGGGTCTTCGGCGATCAATGGCTTAAATTGTCGTGACCCAGGCCAGGAAGACAAATTGCTCATAGGTTTGGCCGTCTAAATGGGGGTGGTGAGTCCGGAATGTCTATGGCTTTAATTGACGTGACATCGACCGGTTCACCAAGAATGTGCCCTGAGAGCACGGGGCGTGTGGTCGTGCGAGCCAACGCCTGTGATGAAATGGCTATATATGTATTGCTCGCTTATGCTAATGAAATGCAGGGAAGGAGCATCGCCGCCTCGAGTTGGGGGCGGGATCGTTATAATTTGGTCAGCATTGGTGACCGTTGCCTTGTTTTGCCACCGTGCGGTGGTTTGTTGCTTGCAGGTGCTGCGGGACCAAGCGGTCAATAGCGGGCTAAAGCCCTTTTTGCGAAGCCGGCCCTCGAAGGCCCAAATGGAAGTGTTTACTGTTTTATTCATGTATGACCGGCCTGCGTGCCGTGGTTTGTAAATCATGTAATAACAAGTGAAACATTTTGTAAGGCCTTAAGGCTTATGTTGGTATTTTGTATACATTCCTATTTTGGTTAGTGGACATTCATGCTTTAATGCTGGGTTCTTTGTTACAACTTTTTTAAACTGCTTCCGCTAGAATGCTCTGTGTAGGACGTTGAGATTGGTTGGATGGTTTCCACAAGTAACCACCCGGTCTGTCTGTGGCATACGGCGTCGGGCCCCGGCCGGACCTACTGCTATATGCTATGTGACGGATAGGGGGTGTTACACTGGGAGTGCTAGCTTCATCAAGCACTCACCACTCCGATCGGGGCAAGTTGGAGAGAAGGTATGCACTCAACCCAGGCAAGGAGTAAGATGTTGGCGAGTGTCTATTCCACTAATCACTCATCGGGTAAGGCAAGGCTAGTCGGGAGGCAGACCCTCACTCGCCCTAGAAGGGGAGTCAAGTGGGCAAGTACCAACTTCTTCATACATACGCAACCCTTAGTGGCTGAGACCTCATCATTGACTCATTTTAGAGAATTTTCCATAGAATATTATGCTTGTTTGAATCTGTCAATAGCCTTTCCAAACAACAGATTATGGCTATTGATAGGCCAATTTGGGGTGCGTTTAGTAAAACCAAAAGGAGAGATCCCGCTATGTGCAGAGCAGACTTGGAAAACTATAAATAGACCCTGAAGGGAACCTTTGGAAAGGATTCAATTCTTTTGCTTCTTCCTCCTTAGGTCAGTGATAGATATTTTCGCATCGGGTCCGAAAACTTGATGCGGTTAAAACTCCAAAAATTGGTGAGTATTCTCGCGGCGCCCCGGGCGGTTTATTTAAGGAAAAAGGCGGATTTGGTTTTTATTTAGAAAAAGGGGCGCGCAGATTTATTATTTTGTATATAAAAAGATGAGATCAAGTTTTAACGAAAGGAGGCAAGTGCACCTATTGCGTGTAGTACAGGATATTCCGGGGTGGAATATCGAGGTCGTATTGTTCTCGGGGTCTGGTCGATTATTTCTACTCTTCCCTGGAGGGAACTATTATTTTACCAATAATTATCTTGTCGGGATATTTTTTATATATATAAAAGCAAAATGAAAGAAAATGAAAGCATAAAAGGTGGAGCCGATGATGAGCTTAGCGCAACAACATCGAATTAAATTAGAACTAAAATAAACTTTTAATAAAAAGAGATCCTAAGTTTCAAATCAATTAAGGCGGACACTTGGCCGTGGAGGTTCCACTAGAATGAGCTCACTTATCTCTAGGACTATCGCTCATCTGAACGCTAATAATATTCGACCGAACGTTAGTCCGACGAAGGATTCCTCTTAACGCCCGCATTACACTAAGAACCTCGCTATTGGGTGGGGAACCCAATCCATTAGAGTTAGCGCGCCACCTCTCTCGAGGGTTAGTGCAGAACTCTCTTTACCAAGGGCCGATCAGTCCTACGCGTCGTAAACCCTAGGCAAATCTTAAGTAATTTTAATTAATTAGAAAATAATGACCGTTAATTATTTAAAGTTATTTTATCTGTCCCAATGCTATTCGATATTGAGGGCTAAGAACGGTTAGCCACTCATCGGAATGGGGACGGCAGGCGGTGAAAGCAATAAAGGAAGCAATAAATGAAAGCAGGAAAAGAAAGCAGTAAAGGAGAGCAGTAAAAGAAAACAGTAAATTGCAAGTTCTACTCAAATGAGTAAGACTGAAATGAAAGTAGTAAATGCGAGTCCCGGCGTAAATGCGTGGGCGGGAGAAATGAAAGTGAGTCCTACTCAAATGAGTATGACAAAATAAATACAACGCACACACACCCTCGACATAAATTAAAACACACGCACACACTCGACATAATTGAAAACACAACTCACTCTACTGAATTGAAAACGCACACACACTGCAGAAAATTAAAATACACTCACTCGATATGAAAGAAAAATACACACACACACAATCTACTGAATGAAATAAAAACAATGCGTCATTTAACTCTTAACGAGTAGACGGAAATAAATGCGCACACGTACAAAATTACAAAAAACTAAGTTTATGAAAAACTAAAACAACTGCATTTCTACCGCTAGAATGCGGTAGAAATGCATAAAAAGTGAAAATAAAAATTAACGGAGCAAAACGGTTTGCAAATAAACGCAAAATGAAAGTGCTCGAAAAATTGAAATGAATACATTTCTACCGCTAGAATGTGGTAGAAATGCGTAAAATGAAGACAGAAAAATTAAACGGACAAAAAGTTTTGAAAATAAAAATGCAAATGAGAATGCTCGGAAAATTAAAACGATTATGTTTTCATTCTTATAATTTTACAGAAACGCTTAAAAGGTGCAAATAAAGCTAAAAGAGAACAAAAAGTTTTACAATCATAAAGAGCCTAAGTTAAAAGAAATCAAAAATCACCTTTTAAAACATTTTTATAAATCTATATGAATGAATACAAAGTAAAAATAATAAACGAAACCTAAACAAGTACGGTGCATGAAAATAAAATTGTGATTATAACGGCTAGAAATTAGACAAAACTTTTAAGCTAAAAAGATTTTGAAAGACATAAAATAAACAAAATAAGAACAAACATTAAAAATCACTTCAAGTAGGGCGCATAAATGGATTCCAAGCTATGCAAATAGAGAAAAAACTAACACATTTTATTAATGAAAAAGTGATTACAAGAAAGCTAAAAACAAACACTAACAGAGGGGGGGGGGGAAGAAAATCTATTACATAGCATAATAAAGCATTTCGGCAGCACCTACCCTAAGCAAAGTGACCCAAAAAAGTGGAACAGGATTACAAGCAGAAGGCTGGAATTTATAGACAAAAAATTTCACGGGACATGCCCTCTGACACGGGCGTGTCAGGGGGCGTGTCAGCACTATTCATGAGCTGATCGGGCGAGGTGACAGCTTAGTTGACTTCGAGCAGGACACGTGTCGGTATCGCGATAGTCACGCCCCAAGTCATGGGCGTGAGTATGGGCGTGTCGGGGAGGTAGAACTGGGCGCGGGTTGCGTCGAAATGTCACCGCGTGGGTCTTGTCAGCCATGGGGAGGAGTAAACGCCCGTGTCGCATCTTGACACGGACGTGTCGGGTTCGCTGACACGGGCATGTCCGGTTGAGTCGACATTCGTCGAGCGAAAAACGTCGAGCGCATTTTCATCGAGTCAGGTGGAGGCACGCCCTAAGTTACGGGCGTGACGATGGGCGTTTCGACGATCGTCGAGCTTGAATTCGTCGAGCTGATTTCACAGGAAATTGAATTGTCATGCCCTGGACACGGTCTTGACCAGTAAGTACATGGGCGTGTACTTACTGTTTTGGGCAGTTTTTTTTTGAATTTTTCCTGCAAATTTCAGAAAACAAAAATAAAGCAAGTTAGAACTATTTTTACAAAAAAGAAACATTTTATTAAAGAAAAATAACAAAAAGAAACTAAAACGACTAATTTAATGTACATAAATATAGGTATATTTACGATTCATCCAATACCCCATACTTAAGCTTTTGTTATTCCAGAGCAAAAGTTGGAAATGAACTTATAAGGAATTAAAAAAATCCTAAGTTTAGCTACCGCTTGAATTAATTAAAAGTAAGATCAAAATAAATATCCGGGGTACTAGAGTTAAATCTTAATTTATGAAAATGTTATAAATAGAGGAAGAGTTTCAAAAAGACTTCTAGATAGAACAAATAGAAAGCAAAAATTTATTTTTGATAGTTTAACAAAGATGGATTGAAGTTATATAAAAAGTTTAGCATAAAAGAAGTTAAAGGAAATAATATAATTTAAAAATTATGCTCTCAAAAAAATTTAAATTAATTCTAGAATCATTGAAATATGATAAGTGGTTTCGTGGTGTTGGGTTCCATCAATGTCCCCGGTGTTGGGAGGTACGGCGTGCTGCGCTATGGCCCGCACTAGTTGAAATAGAAGGGTGTGTCCCCTGGGGCCTAACTGGCCGCCCCGTGGATCCTAGGGTAGCCAGCTCCATAAAGGAGTGGTAGCGTCGTCCTCAAACAGTCCGGGCTTTTGGGCGTGTTGGTTGCGCCATATCCCTACAAGTGGTATTAGAGGGGGTCACGAGTTCGAAACCCCGGGGTCGTTGCTGGGGGGGGGGGGGGATTGTTGGGTTCCATCAATGCCCCCGGTGTTGGGAGGTACGACGTGCTGCGCTACGGCCCGCACTAGTCGAAACAGAAGGGTGTGTCCCCTGGGGCCTAACTGGCCGCCCCGTGGATCCTAGGGTAGCCAGCTCCATAAAGGAGTGGTAGCGCCATCCTCAAACAGTCCGGGCTTTTGGGCGAGTTGGTTGCGCCATATCCATTCACGTGGTTTATAAAGATGACTTGGATTTAGAGGCGAGGTAATTTTATCTCGAACCTCTATATATTTTTTCTTTTGAATAATTAGGAAAATGAAATCTGATTTTCCTAACATAATTTTTTTTTCTTTCTTCATAATTAAAATTAACCCAAATGTATATGTATAGGGGTAATGAATTTTATCCTCTTACTCCGTGACATATAATCTTTTAAAATATTGGGTGCCTATGTTTGCGGAATGAAATCTTATTCCCATTGACATAAGATATTTTAAGGGGTGAAATAGGGGTAATTATGTCTACGTAAGAAATTAAAAAAAGAGGTGGGGTTTATTTTTCAAAAAAAAAACTAGATTTTAATAAAAAAGTATTGAGAGCAACATTTTTAAAATGAACGTTCTTATGTTTCTAAAAGCATGAAGTAGGAATAATTAAAATCCATGGTTGTTATTTTCTAACATAAACGACGAGCTTCTATTTATAAAAATTAGAAGTGCTGGTGAAAAACAAGTTCCCTATTATAAGGTAAAGACATAAAAAATTCTTTAAATCATAACCCCAGACACTTAAATCTATCGAACTTTAATTAATAAACGAATAGTAAACAAAGAATAAGTAAAATTTGCATATAAATTAACTCGAAACTAGATTTTTGGAAAGCAAAAAGGGTTAAGAAACGGTATATTCGATTTATTTTGTTACATAATTTAACAAAATATTTTTTGGAATTTTTAGAGTTTTTATCATTTTTTGTATTTTTTTGTGATTATTATCTTTTTTTGAATTTTTCTTTATCATCTTTTTAGGATTTTTTGATTTTTATCTTTTTAGGTTTTTTGGATTTTCAATTTTTTTTATTTTTTAGTTTTTTTATCAAATTATTTACAAAAAAGGGGAGAGAAAGAAGTTTTATTTATAAAGAAGAGAGGGGGAAAGAGAAAATTTTTTACAAAAAATGTACAAAGTAAAAACTCGATGGCCCGCGAACAAACTCTTATTTAGGTGGTTGGTTCGATAAGTCGAACGTCGTGGGCTTGCTAAAAAACGAGCTTTTACAAAAAAAAGAAGAAAGAGGGGGGGGGGGAGATTTTTCGTTTGGTTATTTTTAAAAAGAAGAAGAAGAGAGGGGGAAAGAGAAAGAGTTTTTACAAAAAATGTTTTACAAATTAAAGTAAACAAAAGTTTTTGTGATTTTTATGTTTTATGGCTTTTTTGAAGTTTTTGATTGTTATAAAAAACAATGAAAGTTTTTTTGAGGTTTTGATTTTTGTAATTTTTTTGTATTTTTTTGCTAAGTATAGAATATAAAAAGTGCAGAATAGAAAAATACCCCCATACTTAAACCCAACATTGTCCCCAATGTTACTATCTAAGTATGCGGAACGAATAATATACAAAATAAAAAAGGGACGGTAGAAGCTTTCCTAAGACGAGTGCGGGAGGCTCGGGTTCATACCCTGCATTATTAAAAGAGAAGAAAGAAACAAAAAGATAACAAAAAAAACACATTCGACCAAAAAGTTGCAGGCGGTAGGGGATGACAAGTGCGTGTGTGACTCGAGTAGCTAACGTCTTAGCTATATGCGTGTGATAGAAATGCGCTCCCCTAGGACGCACTGGAGTGAAGTGCGCCGAAGTAAAATAAAACTAAATAAATAAAAATAAAATAAGTTAAACAAAATATATACAAAGTATTAGATATTATTTTTTTGTGTGTTTTAAGTTGGTTTTTAGGTTGGGTCTGTAGTGTTTATGGTTTTTTTAGGTTATTTAGATTTTTTTAATGTTTTTGGTTTTATAGTTTTTATATTTTTGGTTGGTTTTTTTAAGTTTTATGGTTTTTTTTAGAGTTTTTAGTTTTTTTTAGATGTTTTGTTAGTTTTTAGATTTTTATAATTTTATTTTTGTATTTGATTTTATATCAAAAAATCAAACTTAGATTTTTTAGATTTTTTTTTTTTGGTTTTTTAGTTTTTAGATTTTTTATTTTTGTTTTTTTTAGTTTTTACTTATAGTTTTTTTGGTTTTTGTTAGTTTTTTTATTCGTAAATGACGTCATTTTATTGTTGTGTTTTTATAGATAATAATAATATAAAATTTTTAGTTTTTGTTTGTTTTTATTTTTGTTTTTTTTTGAAATAGTTTATTATTATTATTATTATTATTATGTTGGCCAAATTATATATATATATATATATATATATATATATATATATATATATATATATATATATATATATATATATATATATATATGTAAAATTAATAGATTTTCAGGGTTCAAAATAACGACTCGAAAAGTTCCCCGGCAACGGCGCCAAAAACTTGATTGATATTTTCGCATCGGGTCCGAAAACTTGATGCGGTTAAAACTCCAAAAATTGGTGAGTATTCCCGCGGCGCCCCGGGCGGTTTATTTAAGGAAAAAGGCGGATTTGGTTTTTATTTAGAAAACGGGGCACACAGATTTATTATTTTTGATATAAAAAAATGAGATCGAGTTTTAACGAAAGGAGGTCAGTGCACCTATCGTGTGTAGTACATGATATTCCAGGATGGAATATCGAGGTCATATTGTTCTCGGGGTCGGGTCGATTATTTCTACTCTTCCCTGAAGGGGACTATTATTTTACCGATAATTATCTTGTTGGAATATTTTTTTTATATATATAAGCAAAAAGAAAGAAAATGAAAGCATAAAAGGTGGAGCCGATGATGAGCTTAGCGCAACGGCATCAAATTAAATTAGAACTAAAATAAACTTTTAATAAAAAGAGATCCTAAGTTTCAATTCAATTAAGGCGGAGACTTATCCGTGGAGGTTCCACTAGAATAAGCTCACTTATCTCTAGGACTATCGCTCACCTGAACGCTAAGACTATTCGACCGAACGTTAGCCCGACGAAGGATTACTCTTAACACCTGCATTACGCTAAGAACCCTGCTATTGGGTGGGGAACCCAATCCGGTAGAGTTAGCGCGCCTCCTCTCTCGAGGGTTAGTGCGGAACTCTCTTTACCATGGGGTGATCGGTCCATACGCACGGCATCTCGTCTAGCTAGCGTATGGACTGCGGAAATAGGGCCCATATATCAATTATGTGGTCCTACGCGTCGTAAACCCTATGCAAACCTTAAGTAATTTTAATTAATTAGAAAATAAGGACCTTTAATTATTTAAAGCTATTTTATCTGTCCCAATGCTCTTTGATACTGATGGCTAAAAATGGTTAGCCACTCATCGGAATGGGGACGGCAGACGGTGAAAGCAATAAAAAAAGTAATAAATAAAAGCAGGAAAAGAAAGCAGTAAAGGAAAGCATTAAAAGAAAGCAGTAAATTGCAAGTCCTACTCAAACGAGTAGGACTGAAATGAAAGTAGTAAATGTGAGTCCCGACACAAATGCATGGGCGGAAGAAATGAAAGCGAGTCCTACTCAAACGAGTAGGACAAAATAAATGCAACGCACGCACATCCTCGACAGAAATTAAAACACACGCACACACTGGACATAATTGAAAACACAACTCACTCTACTGAATTGAAAACACACACACACTGCAGAAAATTAAAACACACTCACTCGACATGAAAGTAAAATACGCACACACACACTCTACTGAATGAAATAAAAACAATGCGTCATTTAACTCTTAACGAGTAGACGGAAATAAATGTGCACACGTACAAAATTGCAAAAAACTAAGTTAATGAAAAACTAAAACAACTGCATTTCTACCGCTAGAATGCAGTAGAAATGCATAAAAAATGAAAATAAAAATTAACGGAGCAAAACAGTTTGCAAATAAACGCAAAATGAAAGTGCTCGAAAAATTGAAATGAATACATTTCTACCGCTAGAATGCGGTAGAAATGCGTAAAATGAAGACAGAAAAATTAAATAGACAAAAAGTTTTGAAAATAAAAATGAAAATGAGAATGCTCAGAAAATTAAAAAGATTATGTTTTCATTCTTATAATTTTATAGTAATGCTTAAAAAGTGCAAATAAAGCGAAAAGAGAACGAAAAGTTTTACAATTCTAAAGAGCTTAAGTTAAAAGAAATAAAAAATCACCTTTTAAAACATTTTTATAAACCTATATGAATGAAAACAAAGTAAAAATAATAAACGAAACCTAAACAAATACGGTGCATGAAAATAAAATTGCGATTATAACGGCTAGAAATTAGACAAAAGTTTTAAGCTAAAAAGATTTTGAAAGACATAAAATAAAAAAAATAATAACAAACATTAAAAATCACTTCAAGTAGAGTGCATAAATGGATTCCAAGCTATGCAAAGAGAGAAAAAACTAACACATTTTATTAATGGAAAAGTGATTACAAGAAAGCTATAAACAAACACTAAGAGAGGGGGGGGGGGAAGAAAATCCCTTACATAGCATAAGAAAGCATTTCGGCAGCACCTACCCTAAACAAAGTGGCCCAAAAAAGTGGAACAGGATTACAAGCTGAAGGCTGGAATTTATAGACAAAAAATTTCACGGGACACGCCCTCTGACACGGGCGTGTCAGGGGGCGTGTCCACACTATTCATGAGCTGATCGGGCGAGGTGACGGCTTAGCTGACTTCGGGCAGGACACGTGTTGGTATCGCGGCAATCACGCCCCAGGTCACGGGCATGACTATGGGCGTGTCGGGGAGGTAGAACTAGGCGCGGGTTGCGTCGAAATGTCGCCGCACGGGTCTTGTCGGCCAGGTGGAGGAGTACACGCCCCTATCACATCTTCACACGGGCGTGTCAGGTTGGCTGACACGGGCGTGTCCGGTTGAGTCGACATTCGTCGAGCGGAAAATGTCGAGCGCGTTTTCGTCGAGTCAGGTGTAGGCACGACCTAAGTCACGGGCGTAACGATGGGCGTGTCGATGATCGTCGAGCTTGAATTCGTCGAGCTTGAATTCGTCGAGCTGATTTCACGGGAAATTGAATTGTCACGCCCTGGACACAGGCGTGACCAGTAAGTACACGGGCGTGTACTTACTGTTTTGGGCAGTTTTTTTGGATTTTTCCTGCAAATTTCAGAAAACAAAAATAAAACATGTTAGAACAATTTTACAAAAAAGAAACATTTTATTAAAGAAAAATAAAGAAGAATAACAAAAAGGAACTAAAATGACTAATTTAATGTACATAAATATAGGTATATTTACGATTTATCAGTCAGCTTTTGTTGGCTTCAAGTGCCCTCCAAGGTGCTTAGCTTCAACATTGGTTTTGGAGGGGAGACACTCTAAGATCTTCCAGGTGTATGGTGGGACCTACGCGATATAGTATAGGTTCTATGTTTACTTCAGAGTCTTCGGCCAAGCGCTCTTCCTCGGAGAAGTTAGTGCAGGTTGCCTCCTTTTGGGTCTCAACTCCTCGTTGGGTCGAATCACGGTTCCAACATTTTTGATATGGTGAGCATAGACCGCAGCCTACATAAAAAAATCATAAGTAAGTTCCCTGGTTGGAGGTGAAGGACAAGGTACCGAACACATTGACTCGCCACCACCTACAACACCTGCTACAGTTAGGATGTTCACAGATTTTAAGAGGGAGATACTGGAGACCATTCATCATGCATTCGCCCGACATGCCGAGTGCTTAACCCCTTTTGACCTGGTGGTCGCGCCACCATCCTTAGGCAAGAACTCCCCAGGAAATAGTCCAAAAAAATAAGTGGTGGGTGAGGGTTCGAGTGGGATCTCGCAGGGTGAGAGCTTTTCCCCAATACAGTAGGGGTTAGCCCGGTCGACAAGCTAATCACGAGAGTGGAGTAGGTGAGACCAACAAGTGGAGGAAGCTTATTCTGTGAGTTGATCATTCCAGCATCGGTTCTAGAAGGGTTTGGGGTGCCGGAGATGACATACTACACCATTAAGGATGACCCCATCCAGCACTTGCTGTAGCTCAAGGACGTGGTATCCATTAGGCAGATGTTAGACGCGTTTAAATGTCATCATTTTTCTATCACAACGAAGGAGAAAGCAAGGGATTGGTTTCACCAGCTCCAAATGGGATCAATCTATGGGTTCAAATATTTGCGTCGAAGTTTCCAACTGTGTTTCTCGATATCCAAGAAGAGGAGACGAGTGCTGAGTCACTCTTCCTTATCAAGCGGGGGGCAGAGGAGTCGCTGGCCAGCTATGTGGATAGGTTCCAGGAGGAGATCTTGCTTATTAAAGAAATGTCAGGATTTACCCTCCAGTTCACATTCACCATGGGGTTGCGACAGGGATTCTTCAAGACGAGCTTAAATTGAAACCCCCCTTATTCATCGAAGAGTTAATGGAAAGGGCGGCAAAGGAGATCGAAGGAGATTGAAGGAGAGTTGTTCAAAAAAAGTTGGTAAGGATGAGTGACTTATAGTTAAGGGACTAGGGAGGTTCAAGGCATCAAGAGGCAAGGAGGAGAGAGGAGCCAAGGGCACAAGGGTATCAGGGACCTCACGGGGGTCAGGAACCAGGATGGAGGCAGCAAGGAGGGGCCGCTCAGAATAAAGGAAGACGGTTTGCCCAGGGAGGGGGAAACTTCCATGGAGGACAGGGGATATTCAACCCCGAAGGGTGGAGATAAGGTCCTAGGCCGCTCATATCCCCGCCACAATAAGATTTGGTGATCAGTCGGGGAAGAGGTAGAGGAAGAGGAGGAGTAAGAGGCAGAAGGAGAAATCAACCTATGGAGGGGTGAAGGGAAGAGCTGGTGTTGCCTTACTGTGACTATCATCAGGATGAGGGTCACGTGACGGCTGTAACATCCTGACTTTTATTGGGCCACTAGAGCACTAGTGGGCCCAATAATTGTGACCCGAACCTTTACCCAAGACCCATAACGAGGTATGAGGTAACCCTAGTCGGGATTTTAAGCTAGAATACTCTGATTTGAGTTCTTTCAGTTCCTCTGACCTCGTATAGTAAATACAAGTACATTGGAACTCGTTCCGTTGAATTTCGAGGTTATATGATGAATATGATCGTTCCTTGTTGAACATCACGAATACAAGATTTTTGTATATCTAGCTAAGGAACTCTGATATAAGTTCTGTTAGTTCATATGACTTTATATAATTAATACGTGCATATTGGAACTTGTTGCATTGCAATCTGAAGTCAAATGAATAATTTGACTGTTTTAGTGCGTCGCAGCGCGCAAACTTTTTATATTTGTCAAACAAACTACAATTTGACCCCGGTTAGTGGCGTTGGATTTGTATGGTCAATACGAAGTCAACGGATTTTGTCGTGGTCAATTTCGATGAAGAATAGTCAATTTGTGTTCAAACCGAGCATTACTGTGCACCGAAAAGTATGTGCACACCAATTGTGGCACATTATCCCAACATTGAGTCATCTCCCGATGACGTGTACCTACTTTGACTTTGACCAACATGGGGGACCCACCCTAGGGTTGACTTTGGTCAAACCCTCATTTTTCCATTTTTTTTGAAATTTTCCAAATAGGAGAACAACTCTAACTCAAGCCTCACTTGGGATCTACCTTGACCCACATTTAAGGGGCCTCACATTTCAGCAAACCACATGGTTTTAAATTGGGTATTGGACCAAGAGAATCCCATTCCCTTCCCTCTTCTTTCTTCCCCACAAGCCCAAGACCATAAAGACTTTCTCCTTGATCATGCCATTTGGATGTACCCCCTATTCCCGTAACGCTTCCACCTAGTCTGGACAGCTGGAGAGGAGAGGTCGAGCCTCTCCTCAATTGGGATTAATCCCACATTAGTCCCAAACCAGAACCCAGCCTCCTCCCCCTCTATATAAGGCCATACCCAGACCAATCCAACTCATACAGCTCAGGCAATCCTAAGACACCAACTGCCTGAGATCCACCCCGTCAGAAAACACCCAAAGACATTTACGACTCCCTCCTTCTCTGCCACCTCCTATGGTATCTTGGCTAGGACCCTCCCGAGCACCTCTTCCCAAGGTGGAAACTTCTCCCCCTTCCTCATCTTCCCACGTGCTGTAAGCACCTCCTGGAGGCAGGAGCGTCGCCAACACCACCATAGCCAAGCTAGAGCTCTGGTGGTGTCCGCTTGGTGTAAGACTTGACCAACACTACTGATGGAGCTGGGAGGGTATTACACCACCAGGGGTGTTAATCCCCAACAGTGGAGGGTCGTGGTGTCGCCGGAATTCATCGCTCTGGCAGCACCCGAGAGATTGCCTTCTCTATTTTATTTTATGTGATAGTGCCAGACCGCCAGACTATCATCAGAGGGAAGCTTGACCCCCGGTATGCCGGACAGGGGTAGTTCTATGACCAAAAATCCACCAGAGAGGCGGGGTTGCGCGGTAATGCCAGGATCAGAGCAACCGCGCAACCCCGCTCTCGGGCTGAGTAAATCCGGGTGGCCGACAGCGCTGGGCAGCCAGACCACCACCCAGAGGTTTGTTAGCCCAATACGAATCAACCGGGGATGGTGTAGTGGCCTTACGACCACCAGGCGATGGCAGAGGCAGAATCCCGTAAGGTTTTGCCACCGGTATTGTCCCGTTGCCATCTAATCTCCACCAGGAGATCAGACGGTCGTGATCTTCTTAATTCCCACCCCGCCTCAGCATCATTGTCCCCCAAAGTGGATTAGTTCCAGATCTGCTATAGGGATAGAATGTAACACCCCATTTTTCTAGACTTGAAGCTCTGGGAGCTACCCCGCGGTGGTAGGTTGCTATCGCCCGATGGTCGCCTTCTTTCATCGAGTGGAAGTCGTCGAGTGGTATCGCGCGATGTTAGCTAGTTACCACTCGGCGGTAGCCCCTGTTCGTCGAGTAGTGGGCATCTAGATGAATGCGTCGAGCCGAAGTGTAGAGTGAGCTACAACGTGGCGGTATCGCTATCGCTGGCGGTAGTTCTATTTTTTTAGGCTAGCGGGTAGGTAAGTTACTGCGATGCGGTAGGTAGATACCACCCGGCGGTAGTAGACAGAAGCCGTTCTGTGGGCTGTTGTTTTTGGCCGTCTGATTCGCTTAAGATTTGATCCTATAGCTCAAAATCCTTCGTCTTTCATCCTTAAGTAGGGCTGAAGTACTCTTTCCCCTCATTCTTCTCTTTTGAGTGGGAGTTAGGGTTTGGGAGAAAGGGTTTTGTGGAGAAAGAAGAAGGGCTTTCTCTGCCATTAGCGAAGCTCCGAGGCTTCATTCGTCGATCCAAAATCATATCCGTGGAGAGGACTTGAATGCGCATACTTTAACCCATGCAAATCGAGATCTCCATGTCAAGGAAGAGGATTCGTATGGTAACGATACTTCTCCTCTCCGTTTTTAAGATGTGTGCATGGCATCCGTTTTATTTTTTGCTTTCTCTCAAGCATTTAGGCACCAAATCTCTCAAGTGAGAGGGGTACGGGTCGTCATGGTTCAAGAGGAGCCACCAGGTTGATAGTGTCTGTCCCTGACATGATGTTTCATTAGAAATCTGCTTCGTTAGGGGGTTAGGCATTATGGGTGAAGCTGTTGTCACGACCGTTAGTCTGACTCTATGATGTTGCATAACAGACATTAAGGATTTTGCTAGAAATCCATTTACAGCAAGATGTCTTTTGTGATGTTTGCCCCTCTTTTATTTTGTTCTAGAACGAATCGTGGATTAGTGTGGGAAAGGCTATGTTTGTTGATTGATGTGCGAAGGCGCGACTTTGTCTCTATGGTGGGCTGGCTAGCTCGTGATGTACGAGTCATGTGTGGAGAGTATCTTGACAAGACAAGTCCCCTTCTGAAAAAGTGATGTGAATGCCAAGCTTTGGACAAGCCCGAGCGATGAAGCCCATGAGAGGGTGGGTCAAGCAAGGGTTCTTAGGATCAGTTTGTTTGTGTGACGGAATCCTAACATGAAAAGTCAGAGCTTACAGACAAGCCCGAGGTTTTGAGACCCACGAGCGGGCGGGGCCTAGGCAAGAGTTCTGTGTTGCGGCTTGAATGTCGATAGGGGAAATTGGAAGTAACTGTGTGATGTAATGTTATGATGCATGATGATGTGCTAGAATCATATGCGCTATAGGTTGCCTTGGGTGAAACCCAAGTTTGCATACATGCTGCATTGTAGGCCTTTTTTTATTAAATGCTCAACCTAGAAAAATGTTTGATGTATGCGACTTCTTAACCTGTTTCTTTATTCTCTACAAGCAGTCGTGCACGGGGGACCCCGTGCGGGCAACATTTGTCGTGGGGGCGACATTTGTCGTGGGGGCGACATTTGTCGTGGGGGCGACATTTATCGTGGGGGCGACATTTGTCGTGGGGGCGATATTTGTCGTGGGGGTGATAGTTGTCGTGGGGGCGACCCATGTCGTGGGGGCGAAAGTTGTTGTGGGGGCGACAGTTGTCGTGGGGGCGACAGTGGTCGTGGGGGCGACAGTGGTCGTGGGGGCGACAGTTGTCATGCGGGCGACAGTTGTCGTGCGGGCGACAGTTGTCGTGGGGGTCACATTTGTCGTGGGGGTCACATTTGTCGTGGGGACGACATTTGTCGTGGGGACGACATTTGTCGTGGGGACGACATTTGTCGTGGGGACGACATTTTTCGTGGGGACGACATTTGTCGTGGGGACGACATTTGTCGTGGGAACGCAATTTGTCGTGGGGACTATATTTGTTGTGGTGGCGAGATTTATCATGGGGGCGACAATTGTTGTGGGGACAACAAATGTCGAGGGGATGACGTTTGTCATGGGGGCGACATTTGGAGTGGGGGGCAACATTTGTCGTGGGGGCAACATTGGTCGTGGGCGATGACATTGGTCGGGGGAAGCGACATTGGGGTCGTGGGGGGCGACTTTGGTCATCGGCGGCTACATTGTGTGTGGGCAGTGGCAAGTAACATGGGATGTTACACGACGACAGTGGTCGTAGGGCGCGACATTGGTCCTGAGGGAGAGACATTAGTCATGGACGGCAACATTGGTCGTGTGCGTGACATAAATCGTCGGGGTGACATGGGTCGTGGGTGGCGACATCGGTCGGGGGCGACGACATCGGTCATGGGTGGTGACATCGGTCGGGGGCGGTGATATCGATCGTTGGCGACATCGATCCTAGTCACCGACATTTGGTGGAGGCTAATATTATTGTTAACATGTACAAAAATCCTTCAGAAAAATATCTACGGTGGCTTTTGTATATAGATTTTCTATGGTGGCTTTTGTATGGGGATATATTTTATGTAGTGTTGGAATTCTAATTTGAAAGTAATACTTAAAAAAATAAAAACAAAACATCGATATAACACTAAAAGACTAATACACATATCTAAGTTAAGACGATCAAGGCAATGATTTCTATAGACACATACTATTATAATTTATAGCTGAAATTGAAAACAGAATGAAGTTAGAGAAGATATTTGTGGATGTAAATAATGAACTCATTTATAAACCATCATATATAATAAAATACTTATGTTGATCAATTCTTGAAGCAAATGACGACAAATGAACATAACCATAACCTGTTGAACATTGCTCATTCCATTACCATAATAATAACCCGCTCGTTCAATGACCACAATAATAACTTGCTCGTTCCATGACCACAACCATAACCATAACAGAACTACATAACAATGTAAAAGATAAACAGATAAAGTGCATAACACTACATCTAAGCAAAATCATTTACTATCTTTTTTTCCCAGCAACTCCTTCGCAGCGGCATTTTCGTCGTAGTTCTTTGGAACCAGATATTTTGATGGCGTGAATAACTCACGAAAAGCAAAAGCCCATTGATCCTCATCGCTTAGATCCCTTGGCACCCTCTTTATGATCTTTCGGAGCCCCTTGTACTCTGATTTAGGCCTTAAGTGATACGGTAATGGTAAATTACCGTCTTTGTCTTTGTAATATTCGTCAATGCTATCAGGCATGCCATCTACAAAAAATATAATTCAATGTGTTATGCTATATAACCGTAGTGCAGCCCAAAAATCTAGAAAGAGAAAATAAGTAAGCTGCTTACACATTTTATCTTTATGGTGCGACATCAAGTAATGCTTGATAAATTTGCCTAATATAAAACATAAGTTAAAGATATGTAATAAAACAATAAAACACAGAAATATTACAAAAGATACAATAATTCTTACAATCTATGTAATTTGGGCTGATGCATGTAATTTTGTGAATATTTCCTTGAACACAACATTTCTAGTGTATACTCCTTCACGCCCATCCAAAGTACCATTTTTAACCATCACTTTGGTGTTGTTTGCAGAAACTCCTCTTGACAATGCCACATACAGTTGACCATGGCTAAAAACATCATTCGGTAAATATACTCCAACATTTGAAATTGTTTGGCCCTGTGATTTGTTGATGGTCAGAGCATAGCTTAAACGTACTGGGAATTGCTTACGGGTGAGCTCGAATGGCAGCTTAACATCTTCTGCACTCTTCAAGGGAATTCGTGGTAGAAATACTCTGTGCCCTTTAAATTCACCGCTCAATATTTCAGCTTCAATAACATTTCTTGAAAATGTTACACATGTAAGCCTAGTTCCGTTGCACAATCCAATTTTTGGATCAATGTTTCTAATCAGCATTATCGGTGAACCTTTCTTGAGATTGAGCTCATGAGGTGGTAGATTTCCCGGATTTATTGAATTCAAGAATTCTGGCAAATATAAATTATGGGTGTCATCCACAACAGAATCAAAAGAGTAGTATGTTTTGCATTCTCCCGGATATATTTCAAGATATTTTTCATTTATTCTGTTGACATCCTCATTTAAAGGAGTTATTATTGCTCTGCTTTCCATATATCTGACATCAATTGGGGAACCTAGCTCAGGAAATATTGCATCAATCAATATATTTACAGAACGTTCATCTTCCCAAGGTATGACCATGGAGTTTGGAATTTGAATCATATCATCTAGCACAGTTGGCTCATCACCGTTACCCACACGCAGTAGGAACTCTGAGAAATGAGGATCATCATGAGCTCGCATGTTCACAGTTAAGCTAAGAATGTGGACATTTGTCCAAAGATACGATTCAACGATGCTCGCGCTAATAATTTGAGATTTGGTTCCATTTACAACCACCGGTGTTAGCTGACGGAAATCACCACCAAAGATCATAACTTTGCCCCCAAAGGGCAGATTGACATCAAGCACATCCCTAAACGATCGATCCACAGTCTCAAATGCCTTCTTATGAATCATTGGGGCCTCATCCCAAATAATTGCTCCGGCTTGTTGTATTAAATCACGCAAATCAGACTGCTTATTAAATTTGCATGTTGACATTATTTCAAATCTGATGGGTATTTTGAATTTTGAATGTGCAGTCCTCCCACCAGGGAGCAGGTTTGCTGCGATCCCAGATGAAGCTGTTGCTAATATAATGAACCCTTCCTTTCTGAAAGTTGCTAGCAGTGCCCGATAAATGTATGTTTTTCCCGTGCCTCCTGGACCATCTAAGAAAAACATTGCATTTTGTCTTTTTCGTATAGCTGTACCGATTATGTTGAATGCTGACAATTGTTCTGGATTAAATGAGTGAACTGAATTAATGTCATCATCAGATATTGAGAATGACCGTTCATGTTCTATTAGGCTGGATAAATTGTGAGAACCCTCAAAACCTTCACTTATGGACGGCAGACCAAAATCTGTTATTGTTTTTTTATGTTGCTGCAGAATGTCATCTAAATCATGAAGTAACTTATCTTTTATAAAAGTGTTACATGAAGTGCTTGCTGAGCTGTAATCTTCAGTCATACTGTCAAAGTTCTCATCCCACAGGTCTTGTACACAGGTCGGTTCACAATATAACAAAATTGTTGCAAAAAGTCTTCTCAACGAAATTGGCATTTTAAAACATCTTGCTTCAGCCAGGCAATCTCGAATGCTATTATCCTCTTCAAGAAGTCCGTGTCGCTCTGCAGCCTGTTTAAATGTTGTACATTGAATACCAGTCACACACTTTAAATCCTCAAATGATTTTGGACCCTTAACATGATTGAGTAGCAGCCGCAAGTAAAATCTTTCACCTTCCATTGGATTGACTGCATATATCCTACCAATAACCCTTTGGGTTGATACCCTCGGTATCCATTTGCGCTCGGTAGTTAAATATCTGTAGTACTTTGGAAAATCTTTATATAGGTACTTCTCGAGCTCTTGGTTGTCATTGTACAAACTAAAAAATTCAGTCAGCATCGATCTGGCGTTCCTCTCATTTGCCAGCACATTTGAAATTGTTTCGTCACTATCGAAGTGGACCTGATGTTGATTTGGTAGATGAATTTGTAGTCTCAAAACAGAGGGATACATCCTCGTCATCTCAAACTTAAATATCTTCCACAAAGCCTCAGGTGCACAAACCCAACGACCGTCGACGTATTTGCTCACCTCATCATAATTAGGGGCAGACCGAACTTCAAACGACACGCAGTCATGTCCCTTGTAAACATACTTATACAAATACTTGATACTTTTAATACTACTACATATTTCCACATTAATATGACAATCATACTTTAAGAGTAACCACGGGTTATATGGTACGACACATCTATTATCCACAACAACTCCACGACCAACTGTAATAGTTCTATTGTCAAGCCTACGCCGATATACAGGATATGAGTCATTCCCTTGAACAGTATATTCTGCAAAAGGCTTAGGATATCTTTTATTGCACCCAAAATTTTTCATGCACTGAGCATTCGGTTTGTAGTGACCACATGGGCCATGTATCATATGTTTTAGAACTGCATCATATAAAGGGCGATCCTCCTCTTGATTGGGTATCTCAGCGCTGACCAACGAATCGTACTCATCTGGAGTATTTAACTTATCTTCTGCATCAAAAATAACTAACATATGCACGTGGGGTAGACCTCTCTTTTGAAACTCAATGATGTGAACGTGCGCAACCACCTTTCCAAGGATACCTTTATTGAAGATTTCATCTTTCAAATTTTCATACTTTGCTCGAAAAATTCTCGTAAGGAGATCTGGACGATCATGTGGCAATTGTCCTGGATACAGTTCATTTCTTATTTCATTCCAGTTGGGATTGCATGTCATGGTTAAGAATATATCTGGTTTGCCGTAGTGTTGGACGATTGACATTGCATCTTGATACCTTTGATACATATCTCGGGGGCTTCCAATGAAGGAGGACGGAAGGACGGTTCGTCGCCCAATGTTTCCTAAGCAGAAGGAATTTCACGAAAGAAGGTAATGAACATCTATATCTACTAAAGTATAGGAGGAACATCAATAAGCAAGTGAGTGTACCTGCATCATTTTCACCAGCATTTAAGCAATCTTGCAAACCCTGATATAGCTCTGCACGAATCTTATTTTGATTCAGGCTAATCCATCTCAATTTCTGAGTCTCAATCTTGATGTAATTATCTACGACATACTGTTGAAGCAGTCGTCCACCATGAAGGAGTATCGATGGATTATTCGAACGTATCTATATCAAGCCACAAATTGATCGAGCTTAGTACATTGAAAATCCAATCCATAAAGTTTTGAAGTAATAAGTATAAATTTTAAAACCTGTAGCAAACATGCATAGAAGTCACAACAACTAACGCGCAGCCCCTGATCTGTCTGAAAAGCTAAATCCCAACCAAAAGTACCATGCGGTAGTAGAAGTGGGTATTGAAGTGGATCGTAATGACCCGCGTACTCTTTGATTGTAGTTAGATGTCCTGCTGTTGAATGAATTTTGATGTCCCTATCGGTAGACTCTGCAAAATCTTCTACACCCACCAATATTGCAGCCACCTGAGATGCGGTAGGAAGGATGTATTGTCGGTCGGTAGGCCGTCGTTCACGAATAAGTAGTTGACACGATTGTAATTGTTGATGTTGAGCAATTTGTCTAAAAGTCATGACATACGGGTTGTCAGTATCAAGGATATATTTGATCTCATTCAATATTTCTATATCGAGTCCATTACTTTCCTCCAGACGATGTGAGGTTTCATTTTCAGTGTCGTAGATGAACATCTGCAGAAATCGTGGTTTGTTTCCCGGAGTAGGAATAAGAGAACCAATCTTATGATATATAGCTCCATGCGCTCTGAATGTGTACAAACCTTGGTTGAACGCTGGTAGTGTTTCGTCAAGCGTCACACCCATGGATGTGAAAGAGAATACGTGGTTGTATGCACGAATATTTTGTCTGAAATGACGCCCTTTTGTGGTCTGGTCAGTATAAAGAGCCATCAACTGGGGGGGGTACAGGAATGGGAGGTAAAACTACTTTGCCAAGTTTGCAACATAAATTTTTTGATTCTTTGTGAAATAATCGAGCTGCACAGTCTGGGCAAGTTTTCGGTTGCGGGAGCCGAAAGATGCTGACGTTGTCGGACGAATGGTAATTTCTTGCTATATTTCGACGACCTGTCCTCGTGCTTGGTGCTGGTTGATTATCATTAATTTCATCTGGCTGATTTGGATCTTCTGACTCGGTTGGTTGGACATCCAAGGTTGATTGTAAAGCCAACGATGCACGCGATTGTCTTCGCCTCGCATTCACTGCATTTCGTTGTTCCGTACTCAATGTATGGCGCCAATTACTAACACGCACTCGGGTTGACTCTCGAGCTTGCTCAGGCGTTGTCGTCAAAGTCGAAGGCCTCCCTCTTTTACGCTGAACTGGCCCAACCTGAGTTGTTAATGATGATGACTCCCCTGCTTGATGTTGGTCTGCCATCTGTATGTGTTTGAGTTGCTATGTAATCAAACTATGAATAAGCCATGTTAATTAATTATTAAGCAAATCATTAATTATAAGCCATGTTTTTGCTGATAAGGATGATTTTAAAAATGAGTTAAACATCTTATAAGCCTCATTTTGAATTAATTCCCCGCATCTCTCATATCCCTGCTATTGTTGTCTCTGACTTCGATATCTTCTTGGGATTCTTTTTATATTGGTTCTTTATCATATCTTGCGTACAGTTGCTTTATAGCTTTCAGAATTCAGTCCTATTTATTTTGGCGCTTTTACTTGGTTTTTTAGAGGTGACAAAAGCACTACATGTTAGAAAGCTAGAGAGAACCATGAAGGACTGAACAGAGCTACACCGGCAATAGCAGATGAGCAAAAAAATATGCAAGCACGTCACTAAAAAACATGCAAGCAGAAACAAAAATTTGAAAGCAGAATAACTTAAAACACATACTTGGACTACACTAATTGGACATCAGAATGGTTTCATAAGATGCATCCAATTATTGTGGCTATTATTTTGAGCACCAAAACTGAAAATCAATTGCAACAAAGGAATGTACACAAAAACTGAGCACATAACTGAGCTTCTTCTCTGCAGAACATTTATTCTCCCATCTCTCTTCCATACATTATTTTGACATGACAGCCAATGTGGTGGATGATTCAACAACAGAATGGTTTGCAAGAATAGATACTGCCGAACAATAAAATAGGAAGAATAGAGGTGAACAACCTTAAAGCATAAAGGAGTTAGAGTGTGCACAACCTGTGCATAAAAAGACTGAACAATTTCCGTGCTCAGCCCCTAATAAAATGGAAAGAAATTGGACCGCAAAAACTGTAAAAAATGTTAAAGTCTACAAAGAAATCGTTGGTGAAATAAAATAGGAAGAACAGAGGTGAACAACCTTAAACCATAAAGGAGTTAGGGTGCGCACAACTAACCCATAAAAGAATGAACAATTTATGTGCTCAGCCCCTAAAAAAATGGAAAGCAATTGGACTGCAAAAACTGTAAAAAAATGTTAAAGAGCATGAAAAAATTACCGGCAAGAGCACTGTAAGGAGGAGATGAGCAATATTGTAGGAGGAACTCTGTTCAGGCACCGTGTAGGAGATGCTCTTTCGACGGAGAAGCTCTGTTTTTTAGAGGTGACAAAAGAGCTACATGTTAGAAAGCTAGAGAGAACCATGAACGACTGAACAGAGTTACACAGGCAACAACAGATGAGCACATCATCAATGCATATAGATGCAAAAAAATATGCAAGCACGTCACTAAAAAAACATGCAAGCAGAAACACAAATTTGAAAAGAAAATAACTTAAAACACATACTTGGACTACACTAACTGGACATCAGAATGATTTCATAAGATGCATCCAATTATTGCGGCTATTATTTTGAGCACCAAAACTGAAAATCAAATGCAACAAAGAAATGTACACAAAAAATGTACACAGAAACAGTACACAGAAACTGTACACAAAAAATGGTTTGCAAGAATGGTTTGCAAGAATAGATAATGCCGAACAATTTCTGTGCTCAGAGGTGAAAAAGAAATCATTAGGGTGTGCACAACCAACCCATAAAAGACTGAAGAAATGTAAAGAAATCGTCACTTTCATCACAGAAATGTAAAGAAATCGTTAGGGTGTGCTCAGAGGTGAAACAACAAATTGTGCTGAACAAATTGTGGATCTAAAGCTGAAAAAGGTATAAGTGCAGACAGTAATGTAAAATATATGAAGGGAAGCAGAAATATTCATATCATGTTGTGAGCGCCCCAGCTTGATTTTGGTCAGCCATATGCATGTGTTTGAGAACAAAGATGATATTCTTCAGGGTTGGTTATGGTTTATATGGTTGGCATCATTTTTCATATCAAAACTGAAGAACAGAGGTGCCAATGATACGATTTCTATATCAATGTGGGTAACAGAGGTGCTAATGAACAATCTTCATATCATTGGTAACATTCATCGTTTTAATCCAAGAACCATAACAACTTGATATATCATATAAACCTACCATTCTAATTCAGATATGATTTTATTAGTTAAGTACATGTATTAAGTGCATGCCACCGCAAACATTTTTAAAAAGAACGGTTAGATGTTTAGGAAATAAAAAAAAAAGTACATGAAACTTATGATTTCAGTTCACCTCAAGCCATTCTATAAGAAGCCCTTTGGTCCGAATGAAATTTATGCTTTGAAATAGAACAATGCGAGAAGATCCTGAAACCTGAAATATAAACTAAAAAAAATCGAGTTCTTCAATGCATAAAAATGATTAAACTTCTAATAAAACTGAATACAAAATAAGCATTCATCTTATCCACACCTATTTCATCTTATGATCACTGAATACAAAAATGCTGACTGTATAAAACTGAATAAAAATAAAGCTATACAAAATAAGCATTCATCTTATTTCATCCTAAGTAATCACCTTAGTTTCAAAATGCTGACTGTATAAACCTAAATAAAACTGAACTGTATAAAAAGAAATCTGAAAACATTGAGCACATGGTTCTCTTACCCGGCCAAATAACCTTTGTTTCTCACCCAAACATTGAAGAATGCATCACATTAATTCCTAGCCCAGATTAATGAAATGGAAACTAAAAAAACTGAGTTCTTCAATGCATAAAAATGATTAAACTTCTAATAAATCTGTTCGAAAGAGCATCTCCTACATTTTGAACAAAAATGCTTGCAAATTTTTTAGAGGTGATTAAACTTCTAATAAAGCAAATTTGTTCGAATATTTTAGAAGTGCTTGCAGGTAAGAGCATCTCCTACATTTGGCAGGTAAGAACAGAGTTATTACCTACATTTGTGCAAATTTTTTGTTCAAATTTGGCAGGTAAGAACAGAGTTATTACAAATCACAAATGTGCTTGCAAATTTTTTAGAGGCCATTGGTTTACCCACATTTGGAACAAAAATGCTTGCAAATTGAGTAAGTACAAATGGAATGGGAAACTCCAACCACAGAGAACAAAAGCACCCACATTAATTCCTAGCCCAGATTAATGAAATGGAAACTAAAAAAACTGAGTTCTTCAATGCATAAAAATGATTAAACTTCTAATAAATCTGTTCGAAAGAGCATCTCCGACATTTGTAACAAAAATGCTTGCAAATTTTTTAGAGGTGATTAAACTTCTAATAAAGCAAATTTGTTCAAATATTTTAGAAGTGCTTGCAGGTAAGAGCAGAGTTATTACAAATCACAAATGTGCTTGCAAATTTTTTAGAGGCCATTGGTTTACCCACATTGAGCACATTTGGAAAAAACAAACAAACTTTCATCTAAAGAAATCTGAAACCCAAAAAAGAAATCTGAAAATATTGAGCACTTTCTATAAATCTGAAACCCAAAAATAAACTGTTCAGGAACAAAAAAACCCAAAAAACTTCACTAAATTTCCTATAATTTTAGAGAGGATCTTGATAACTTTCTATAAATCAGAGAACAAAAGAGAACAAAAGAGAGTAAATGGCTCACAGAAAATGCTCTATCGGAAAACCTTGGAGGGTGTGAAGGAGCTCTAGTGAGGCACTGCAGAGGAGGGTGTGAAGGAGGAGAAGTTAGGAAGAAGACGGGGCCAAACCATATGAAGGAGGAGAAGTTAGGAAGAAGACGGGAAACTAAACCAAACCATATGAAAAAAAATCAGCCCCTAAACCAACCCATAAATTTCTACCGTGAGGAGGTTGCCGTGAAGGAGGAGAAGTTAGGAAGAAGACGGGGCCAAACCATATGAAGGAGGAGAAGTTAGGAAGAAGACGGGAAACTAAACCAAACCATATGAAAAAAAATCAGCCCCTAAAAAAACAGAGTGCGGGATAATAAGAAATTGACATAAACCAACCCATAAACTTACTCTAAAAAAACTAAAGCTAGTTGGATTAAATCAAAGGGAGATAGAGAGGCGTTGATGATATGAGTGTAGAATCAAACTAAACCAAACTACCAAACTAAAGCTTGTCGAACTAAAGTTTGTATATAATAAAGATAGTGCTGGAGCTAAACCAAACTAACCAGAAAATGACCACAGTGAAAAGAATTAAAAAAATTTCCTGTACATATCCTCAACGCCTCTAGTGCTGGAGCTAAACCAAAGTAACCCAGAAAATGACCATAGTGAAAAGAAACTAAAAAAATTTCCTGTGCATATCCTCAACGCCTCTCTATTTCTGTCTCATGGGCAACTCAATAAAAAACATTCAGAAAAATGTAGAAGTTCGCCAAATTCAGGAACTAAACCAAACTAAACCAAACTAAATTTAGGAATAAATTTCTACCGTGAGGAGGTTGCCGGGAAGAGGAGTTTGTCGACAGGAGGAGCTGCAGAGGAGATGCTCTGCCAATGGAGGAGAAGCACCGTCGATGAAGGGGGAGCGCCGTGGTGCAGAGGAGATGCTCTATTTCTGTCTCATGGGCAACTCAATAAAAAACATTCAGAAAAATGTAGAAGTTCGCCAAATTCAGGAACTAAACCAAACTAAACCAAACTAAATTTAGGAATAAATTTCTACCGTGAGGAGGTTGCCGGGAAGAGGAGTTTGTCGACAGGAGGAGCTGCAAAGGAGATGCTCTGCCAATGGAGGAGAAGCACCGTCGATGAAGGGGGAGCGCCGTGGTGCAGATTTGAGGGAGGAGAAGGAGCGTCGCGGGGTTATACTGTTGGAGAATACATATACCTCTAGGGAGAAGGAGCGTCGTGGACTGTCACCAGCAAAAGATAGATGCGACGGGACGACGGTCGCTGGCAGGATTTGATGCGAGGAAACGGCGGTGGCGTACAGAGAGGAGAAATAAGGACGAAGGCACGATGGTGGATGCGACAGGACGACGGTCGCTGGCGGGATTTGAGGCAGAAATTTGTCCTGCTCGCTCGCTGACTGGCAGGTGGCAGAAATTTGATAAAGAAATGTCCAAGGAGTCTTTGTCCAAGGAGTCTTTTGTTGCTAAACCCTAATTAAAGGGTGGCAAGACCAAAATGTCCCTATGCTAAACCCCAACAACATGTGTTAATGAGGGCAAAAATGGATTTAAATGTTACACCATGGATGATTAGGGGTTTCCTTATATAATAAAGATGTATATATACATTTGCATACAAAGTGCTAACCTGCAGGGTGATGGAGTGCCCTGGGGTCCGTTAGGTAAGGTCGAGAGGAGATTTGTTGGTTACAGATTTGAGATCAGTCTTTGCTGACCCACGTTATAATAAATTTTTACAGGGCAAGGATCGTAAGCGGGAGCAAGCTCGCCAGCCAAAAAGGCCTAAACCTCATGAAGTGTACCCTCTTGTGTTTACATATGAGTTGATGAATTTTATGCTCCATGAATTATTTTGGCTTACATGCCGAGGTAGCCTAGGAGTGCCAAGGTACATTGCTATGTTTATTATTGTTTCAGGTTCTGGACATTTGTATGTTGTAAGGCCTTAAGGCCATTTCGAACTCCTATGGTAGTAGAAAACTTCTAAGTTGTGGTGTGTTTTCGCTGTCTTGTTTCTGAGTTTTGAGTTGGGTAGTTCTTTATATCATCTTATAATGCTTAAGCTGTGGAGTCTGTATATTATGGGGCCTCGGCCGAACCCATATTATATGGTCACTACAAGGGAAGTGTTTCAATTTGGTATCAGAGGGAGGTTAGTGTCCGGGGTAAGGTTTAGTTATCGATTTGACATAATCGGATTGTGTAAAGAAGTTATCCACATAGTATTATCGCAGGACCATGAGTGTCCTTGTGTCTAAGTTTTGCAAATGGAAGATGATTCCTGTTTTATCTTATTTTTACTAAAGGTACAAGCAATTGGGCAGGAACTTCGTGGTCGCAAGAGGAGCCTTCGGCGAGCAGTGCTACTGCTCTGGGTCCTATGGTCATGGGCGTAACCCCAACCGATTTCTATCGCATGCTAGCTGAGGCAATGGTAGTAGCCCAAGCTGTGGCAGTAGTGCAAGTTACGACCCCTGTTGCACAGGTAATGACTCCCATTACCCCGGATGTGATACTGGTCATACCAGGAGAAAGAGCTATTGACTGAGAGAGTGATTGTTGGGCAGGGAGACCAGCAAATGAAGTAGTTTCCAAGCTTCCATCCTCCATTATTCAAGGGAGTCGGCACACTGACCAATGAGGAGGGCTGGTTAGCGAGGGTTTAGGAACTTCTCAGGGCGATAAAGATACCAGAGGAAAAGCAGTGTCAGTTCACGACCTTCATGTTAGAAGGCGATGCCAAGATGTGGTGGGTGAGCTATAGCGGCCACCAATTTCCTGGACACACTACGTCCATGGAAGAGTTCGGGAATGCCTTCTTAAGGAAGTATATTCCATCGTCGACAAGGTTAGCCCTTTAGAGATAGTTTCTGCACTTGGTGCATCAGGATAAGACTGTGGATGAATACGTATAAGAATTTACTTGTTTGGGTCGTTATGCAGAAATGACCATGACTGATGATTAAGAGAGGGATAACCTCTTCTACCGTGGGTTGAGAGAGAACTTGAGACAACCCCTAATAGCTTTGAAGAATGTAGGCTTCAATGAGTTGGTTGAGGCTGCCAGGATGTTGTAAAGTGACATGGAGCGAACCCAACACCGCAAGGGACTTGTAGTAAAGTAGAGAGAAGGAAATCCTTCTCAATCGCAGTGGAAGTCTGATGGGAGTAAGTGGAAGAAGAAGCCCCATCCTTCAGGTCAGGAGAGAAGTGCATTATGACATCGAGGGATCTCACTTCAAGGGACCACCAACGTGCTACAAATATGGCAAGTCAGGACACATAGCTCATTTTTTGTACTGAGGGTGGCACTGAACCAGAGCGAAGGCAGGAGGAGTCAGTGCGTTCCGGTCCCAGCATCGCTGAGGAAGGAAAAATGGCAGAGTCGTGATCTTCACATTTCCAACCCATGCAGCCAAGGGACAACAACCTTGGGTAGCAAGAAGCGATTAGACAACCCAATGTGGTCACAGGTACGGAAACGTTTAAGTTCATTTATTAACTTAAGACTTTCAAGACTTTTATGTGTGTTGCCTGTATATTAGGCTTCGTGCTAGTTTTCAGTTACCCTGCTAGGGTATTGTTTGACACGGGAGCATCACACTCCTTTCTTTTGGAAAGCTTTATCCGTAGAATTGGGGTCGAGCCCTTTTCGGCGAACACAGAGCTTAGTGTGCGCATGCCCAATGGGTCTTTCATGACTACCAGGATGAAAGGGCGCATTGGATGGATTTTAGATGGAGTTGATTTCATGTTGGTAGCAACAGTCCTACTGTTGGCCGAGTTCGATGTGATCTTGGAGATGGACTGTCTTGCAAAGAAACGAGCCAATATTGACAGTATATCAAAGGTGGTAACCCTGAGGAGCGAAGGAAAGGAAGAAGTCAAGTTTGAGATACTTAGTAGAGTGTACTGCCCCCTAATTTCAGCCATGCAATTGGTTTGGGTAGTTTATCAGGGAGGAGTAGCCTTTGTAGCATTGTTGGAATTTCACCTTTCTAAGATACCGATTGAAGAAGTGCCGGTAGTGGTAGAATTCGAGGATGCGTTTCTTGAGTAGCTTCTTGGAGCACCTCCTCAACGGGAGATCGATTTCTCGATTTAGTTAGTGCCAGAAGCTAGACCGGTGTCACGTCCTCCTTTTTGGATGACATCGAAGGAGTTAGCCGAGCTCGAGGTACTGTTTCAGGAGCTGTTGGAGTAGGGGTATATTAGGCCTAGCTCATCGCCATGAAGTGCGCTGGTGTTGTTCGTAAAGAAGAAAGATGATAGTATGCGTTTGAGCATAGACTACCATTAGCTGAATAAACTGAAGAATAAACCCCAATATTTTCTAAAAGAGCTGTAATTGTTTCTTATACCTCAAAGGGAAAATAACTAAAATCATCAAGGAAAAGGAATAATCCTATTATTGATAGTATTATATCTGCTAAAGTAAAAAATAAGAAGTTTTATTGTAACTAGTGCTCAACCATCTGGAGAGATCCTTAAGACCTATGTAGGAAGCTATAGTTCTACATCATTCGCTATACCTCATGTCATTTCTATTCTACTAGAAGAACAAGATGTGGTCAATATGTATAATGGAACTTATAATATTCTTATTTTACCACTAGCAAAACATTATGCTGACAGGAGATCAAAGAAGCAAAAGTTTGATGCTGCAACAAATTTATCAAGGGTAAAGGTGTTGTGAGTTTAGAAAATGAAATGGAATAAATCAGAAGGTATATAGGCGAACTGGTAAGAAGAAAAATTAAACTTAATGGAGTATATCAGAATGCTCAAAAATACTGTGAAAGATTAATTTCAGTACAAGAGTTTCTTAAAGATAAATCTGATTATTGAAAATTCAAAAGTCAAATGCAGTACATTGAGTTAACAAAAGACAAGCTATTGGAGAAACTTTACAATTATTTGCTTAAGTTGTTTATTTTTGAATCTGCTGATAAAGCTTGTTGACACTCAGACAAAAGTTATAAATGCATAGATATTCTAAAGGTATATACATTGAAATTCATGTTGGCATTTTTAAGAGATTTGTATGAAAGCCTCATATACTCAACTGCCTCTAATATATGTCCTTTATGATTCTTATTTGTCATTAGTACATGTTAATTCAAACTTTATATTTTTACTGCTGTATATCTGTAAAATCACTTTTGAAATTTTGTAAAATTTGTTAAATTAAATGGGGGGAGATTGTTGGGGAAAACTCTTATGATTTATCTTAACAAATTATTTTTAGTGTTTTTACATCTTAGGTTTATTACCCATAATGTTTAGTGAGGGTAATTTAGTCTTAGAAGTCGTAGGATGTTGACACAACTGAATATAAGAGAAAAGTAATAAATTGCCAGCATGTGTCGACTAGAAGTCGATGCAACATCGACTAGAAGTTGACGCAACTTCAACTGGAATTCAACGCTACTTCAAATAGAAGTCAGAACAACTAAATTTGATAAGTTGACGACATTCAAAGGATTATATCGACACATACTTCGACATGATATAGATGAAATGTCAACTATGTTGAAGCCAAAACTCGGTCTAAACGAGAGTTTGAACCTAAGGGGGTAGCCTACACCTATTTCTCCTAAGCTTGGGCTCCTGACTAGTAACCAAGAACCCAAAAAACTGACCTTGGACTGTAGCATGAAGGTACCACCACATGCTCGGAAGATCTCAAGAGAGCTTCCCATCCCTAGCTAAAAACTAAGTTGGGCACCTTGAAGGGCTTATACAACCAGATCAAGAACAACCCAAGGAGGAAGAAGCCAAGAAAATGAATTGGATCCCCTCCAGAGGTGCCCACAAGATTGATTTATATAATTTCAAACATGGTCTGCAAATAACGTAATTTCATTGTCCTGAAAATGCTATACACAACCCAAATTGGTCTGCCAATAGTGTAACTCCGCTATTCTGAAAGGCTATTTGCAGACCTTCAAGGGAAGCTAGGTAATTTTGCCTCTGGACCCTACTAGGCAAGTAGCCCCTAAAGGATCCTCTCGCCTGAAGAATCAAATACTGAAATGAGCTAAGTGCTCCCCCCCCCCCCCCCGCGACTTCTCAAAGGGCGAGTGTGGGGTCTTCACGCCATCTGCCTGACTTGGCGGGAACCTTTTCTCTTAACCCTATAGTCTTTCCACTTGCCTGGATGAAAGACCTTCCACCCGACTTGGTGAAATGCTTTCACACTCTTCGGGTGAGTGTGCATCTCCCTACCCCACTCACCTACTTTGAATAGCTAGAACCTAAGGTCCTAGGCTTCGTCGTGAGATCCCACTCAGTGAATATGAGGTTGTACACAATCCCTGCTCTTTTTGAGCTGACTCTTTGCTCGAAAATAAGAGTCCAACCCCTTTTATTTGGTGAGTGCTTGCTGACCTGGAAGGGAATCTTTTGTGGGTCCCTCCATGGCTCTATAAAAATTCTAGGGCCTAATCATAACTTGATATACTATACTCATCAACTGTCCATCCCTCAAGCTTTCACCGCTCCAATGATGTATGCCAAAATGGACCTGAAGCTGCTCTCGCAAGAGCTATTGGATCGTCTCGCTGCCGCGTAAGCGAAGACCACTTCTAAAACTTCCAAATATGCCCCGTGTTTCTTGTCCAAGAGGCCCACAGACTTGCCATATCGTCCAAGAAAGGCCAAGACCATTTGGCAAGACCTCACGGTGGACTAATCGGCCTCCCTAACTCCGATTCCTCGTCGTGATACCTCGTCCCCTTACCAGAGGTAACTTATCTCCACCCTCGTTAAACTGAGAGCCTATCATACTGAGAAGTTATTGCCCCGAAGGATCCACTGGCGGAAAGCAATGTTGGGGTTCTGGATAATGTTAATGTGTCTCAGGCCTCTGGTGAGAATGAATTGCTCCTGGAGGAGGCCCCTCAAATTGCCCGGGTCGAACCCCCACTCGCCTCCGGTAATCAGTGTGCCACCTTCTCGCCCTTTTTAGTTCATGTCCCACTCACGCCAATCCTTGTAGATTCCCCCTTCAGTTCAACGGGCAGTCAACCCAACTCCTAAGACCCATGCTGCCGAGAATCCACATGATCATGCGTCAAGCTTTCGGCCTTTGATTGAAAAGACAACCAGCACGCCTCAATCAGGCGAGATCCCTCTCGTGGGGAAAATGCTGACCCGTCCATGACGAGGAAAATCGTGTCAATCCTTCCCCGAGAGGCTCTTCGAGGGGAGACCTGAACCTTCTCACCAGCAACCAGATGAGGTTGCCATCCCTACGTCAGGTAAATAAGAACGCATATCTCATTACCACTCGAAATTGATTCTACTAAAGACCAAACTTCCTTGCCAGGTTATCGGAGGGACTCGACGACCAATCCTGACACTGATGAATAACTATCACCGCCTCCTTCCCCCAGCGAGCTCATGGACTTCCTCTGCGATTCTCATGATACTGAATTAATGAGGGAGCAGATGGTGGCGGTCCCGGGGAAGGTCATCTGGATGCAGCGGGAGGCCTTCGATCATGCAGATGCATATCAAGCTGCCACCGAGCACCGGCTGAGTGCACTGGAGAGAGATTTTTTGCACCTTATCAGTGATATGGAGCAATAAGGAGGCAGATGTGAGACATCTCCCAGAAGGCATATCGCGCGAGCCCGGGATCAGATGCGCTTGGTCCACTAGGAGCTAACCGCCGTAAGCACATACGACTACCCGCGAGTGACTTCGAAGTCAGGGAGGCGAGGTCGGGGCCACTGACAATGGGTCCAGCACTAAGTTCGTTGACACTCGCCACCCTCACCCAGCCTTCCTCTACCCCTTATTTACCTGTACCCCTTTTATTTTGTTTTGTAATTATAAACATTTATGCCTGCTCTCACCCGATGAGTGGCCTTCTGTATTTATGCATCGCTTTCATATTGTATTGCTTGACGCCTCTGCCAAATGTTGTACTCATGTATCATATAGCTTTTTCTTTATACCCATCTCGCTATGACTTCTTCTTACCCAATATCTTCCCTAGTGTCTTTCACCATTCGTAGCTAGGCAGAGCGACGATAAGGCGGAGCAGATTATGAGGCGTCAGGATAACACAATTACTATCAGCGGCCCCGATGCCTGATGAATCGTGTTATTACTGAGTTTTTCCTATAAATAGCTCTCCCACCTACCACATTTACTATCGTTTCAATTTCAAGTCTTCGTCTTATTTTTTCGTGCACTCGCGAACTCTGAGCCACATGCCTGCATAAACCCAACTTTCTCACACATTCACAAAATGTTGAGAGAGACCGACGGTCAGGCTTGGTGCACGTATGGGTTCATCGACCATGACTTCCCCCTACAACCTGACCGAAGAGGAGTATCTATTCCCTGTCAACAACTACGTGTTGTCGGGCTTCGTCGCATATATGGTAACATCATTATTATCTTTTATCTTTCTATAAAAGGGATATAACTCCCTTCAAAATTTGACCCCTTTGGTTGTTAAGTCTCCTGATCAAAAGACTTAGCTTGGTTTTTTGGCACCTGATCGAAAGCTCAAAGGGTTGCTATATCTCCCTTAGAAAATAGATATTTTGGTGGCAGGGCACCTGATCAAAAACCTGTAGTGGATTCCTAATAGGGAGGTAGAAGAGTGGGTGTACCCAAGTTTAGGGGAACCACTATAAATTCTTTGTGTCGTCTGGATTGCCTTTATTTTTATTTTTGTTGTGCTGTGATTGTCTTTGTTTTTATTTTTTTCTCTCTATATATAGATATCACTTATTTCAATTCCGATATAAAAATTAATCAAAAGCTTTCAAACTCTATTCACCCCCTCTAGAGTTAGTGTGATCTATTCTTTCACTTTCAATTGGTATGAGTGCCTTGGTCAATAAAAAGTCTGTGAACTGGAGTGTTTTGTTATTTGATTTGATCAAGAAGAAGAACTCAAAGAAGGAAGTCTGTTTTGGGAGGATTTTGGGAATATACCTTCAGGCGAAATGCCCTCAGTTATTGGTTACTCCAACCAGTTTCATCAATGCTTCTAAGAGGCTATCCTCAGTCCTCTTTGGGATGTGGGAAAGGACAATCCCCAAGCCCTCTAGGGCCTCATCTTCTAGGACAATTTTTGAGGACAATAGGGCTGTAATATCCACCTCTCCAACAATAGAAGAAGCTCTTGTTCCTCCTCCCTCACCTCCTCTTCTATAACCATCAACTATCATTAAAGAAACCCCTTCTACTTCCATTCCTCCAGTCTCACAACCACCATCACCAATCCAAATTAATGAGGATACACCATCTCCACCTCCTCAGTCTCCTCTACCATCTCATCTTGATGATATTCCATCCACTTCTACTCATCAATAACCACTCCTATCATCTCCAACATACAGTCCACATCATTCACCTATACATAATATCCCTCCATCAGATGCACCACTATATTTACCTAGCATTCCACTTACAGATATCTCTTCAGGATTCTCCATCTGTTCAAACTGTGGTCATACTTCCCCTATACCACCTCTAATCCTGAACAACTATTTCTAAATTTCTCTGATATTGCTCAAGATCTTCTAAAATTCATTACTCCTACCATGCAGAAGCTTATTGCTGATGTAGTTGCTCCTCTGGTAGAGTCTATTTCTATAACACCCCGAAACTCAAAAGAGGGATAGGTGGCATTTTGAGCCAAGTTTGAGACTTGGTAGGGGTCACACGGCCTGGGACACGGGCGTATCCCAGGGCCGTGTCATGCTCGGGTTCGATGATGGTCGTGTGGTCGATGAAAATGCAGTCGATGATCGTTGAGACAGCGAACATGGCCTGAGACACGGGCATGTCCCAGACCGTGTCCTACTTGGGTAGTTAGCCGAGTTGTGTCAGGGAAGAAACACGGCCTGGAGCCCAGGCATGTTCGGGTTTGACACGGGTGTGTCAAATGTGACACAGGCATGTCAAATACCCATGTTCTCCTCGGGTTGTGTTTGGTCCTGTGTCGATGGAGGAACACGCCCAGCAATACGGGCATGTACTGAATGACACGGGCGTCTCGAAAGCCCGTGTTCTTTTCGGGATGCGACAGTTTCAGCATCGATTGAGGCACACGACCTTGGACACGGGTGTGTCATAAGCCGTGTTCGGCCCAGGTTTTGGATTTTAAGTGCGAATCGTGACCGTCCGTTTCCTTCTTTTGGAATCCAATAGCCCAGGGTTGTTGTTGCTGGGTTATACCCGGGAATAGGGTTAGAAACCCTCATTCCTTTTGGGTTTTCTCTTTTTAAGAGTTCTAGAGAGAGGGGAGAGCAAGGAAGAAGAAGGAGGAGAGATCCGGCCACCGGTGGAGCTTCGGAGCCCCAAATCGTAAGCCGAGTTCAGATCTACGGAGGCGAGGCCGTTATGGTGCTTTTCATCCGTATTGATCTTCATGGGGCCAAAGAGAAATGCTAGGGTAACGATTCTCATCTTGGACATGTGAAGTCCTCTTTCCTTTTGCATAGGAAGCCCGCTCTCGCGAGTATGCGGTGAGTGTGAGGTGTTCCTTCAGGTAGACATGAATAGTCCCCGTTGTTATGCATGTAAAGTCCGTAATCGAGAAACAGACATAAGCATGGTGTGTGAAGCCTACCCGGACAAGTTGGTATGGATCGGTGATGTTGCATTGCATGAATGGTCGGAGAAGACCCCACGCCGATGGTCGTTTTTCGAGTTTTCTATGCGGTAGATTGCAACATGGAACCTTGGGGACTAACTCCGAGGTGCACCCGAAAAACTGGGCAGATGCGTGACAACATGGTGGCCTGAGAGCCAACTTGTACATAACTGGGTTATGTAAAGTGTGTGATCATATTGCGACTCGGGGAAGCTTGACCCGCATATATGGCTTAAATTGATGTTATGATATGAGCAACGGGTCAGGTGGAACCATACCCGCTGTATGTCGTTCGGTTAGAGAGACCTAAGGTACGTGGCAATCGCCGTTGGAATAGATGGAGGGTCTTGGGCAAAGGGCCTAAAGACCATAATGCTCACAAGAATTATCGTACAAGGGGTGGTGGTGATTCCGCGGATTTTGACCGGGTTCACCGAGAATGTGCCCTGAGAGCATGGGGTGTGTGGCCGTCCAAGCCTACGCATGTGATGATGTGTAATTTCACTACTGTTAAGCTATGCTAATAAAGTACAGGGAAGGAGCATCGCCACCCCGAGTTTAGGGGCGGGGTTATTATAATTTGGTCAGCTTAGTTGACCGTTGCTTTTGTTTGCCACCGCTTTAGTGGATTATTGCTTGCAAGTGCTGTGGAGCCTAGTGGAAAATAGCGGGCAAAAGCCCTTGTTGCTGAGCCGGCCCTTGAAGGCCTAAATTTGAATGTTTACTTTTATTCTCATGTGTGACCGGCCTGTGTGCCGAGGTTTGGAAGACACTTTTATTTGAGTAAACTCTTGTAAGGCCATAAGGCCAAGTACTTGTGTATTTGTATGTTCATTCTTGTTGGGTTTATGTAGTGGACATTCATGCTGTGGCTGGGTTCTTTATTTGCAACTTTTAAATTGCTTCCGCTAGAATGTACTCTGTGTAGGACGTTGGTTTTTCGAAGGATGGTTCCTTTGCGTAAGCCTTCGGTCTGTCTGTGGTATATGGCGTCGGGCCCCGACCGGACCTACTGTTATATGCCATGTGACAGATAGGGGGTGTTACAATTTGTTATCAAACTACTAGTTTCGGTCAACTTAAATGAATTCGTGGACGAATTCTTTTAAGGGGTGGTGAGCACACGTGTGTGTGTCATCGTTATAACATAAAAAGAACCCATGAATGTCCACTTAGGAATGAAAATACATATGTTTGGGGAACCTGCGTGTTCCTATAATTGTTTTTTGCAATTTTGTTTGGTCGCTTAGTGATGTTTTGTACAACTATAGGTGACCAGGAGTGGTGCAGGGCCATCAAAATGCCCGGTTTCTGAGGCTAGTAGCGCATCAAATGATGTGCCTGCAATACCTCCCTTGACAGAAACCATACGATTGGTGGCTGAAGCGGTGTTTGCTATGATCAATGCGCAGCCTGCAAGGCAAATACAGTAGCCTGCTCCTGCGGTGGAGCAGGTACCGCTTCAAGCAGCCGAACCGAGAAGGGTGAAGCAAGTAGTGGTGGAGCCTTTGGTGCCTAGGAGAGCAACTGAAAGGCAGCTCAAGCATGTTATGGGCTTCAATCCTCCGGTGTTCTCGGGGATGGGAACCCCATCCCAAGCTGAGGATTGGCTCTCCTGTGTTAAGAGAGTCCTGACAGCTACTGAAACGGAAGAGTGGCAGATGACCAACATAGCTACTTTCCTATTGGACGGAGATGCAAGACTATGGTGGGAAGGTTTAGAGCTACATCACCTGAGGGGAAGGCAACTCACAGACGTCTCGATGGAAGAATTTTCGAGACTATTCTTGGCAAGGTACCTTCCCTCGGCTCAGAGGATTGTAATGGAGAATGAGTTCCAGAGGTTGATGCAAGGAGAGAGTAGCATGGATGAGTATCTCCACGAATTTACATGGTTGGGTCGGTATGCTAGCTCTACATTCGCGGATGAGGAGCGTAAGACAAACCGTTTTTATGAGGGTCTGAGGGATGACCTAAGGCTACTGCTCTCGGGGCCTATGATGAAGGGCTTCTTGACCCTGGTCAATACGACACGGTCGTTGGAAAAGGATCTGACGAATGTACAAGCGAAGAGAGACTCTGGTGCTAAGAATACAGAGTTCAAAGTGCCAACTACCTCAAAATCGGGGTATCGTAAGTTCTATTAGAAGGCTAGGACTTCGGGTCCAGCCCCGTCTTTCGGTGCTTCGGGGGCCACTACAAGCTGAACCCCGGGCACATGCTATAACTGTGGAAAGACGGTACACTTTTCCTGAGACTATCGGAGCGGACGTCCAAAGTACGAGAGGAAGCCGGGAGCGACCTATGAGGAGAAGGGCAAGGCGGTGGAGTCAACTACATCCCATTATGCTCTGGCTCAACCTAGAGTCTCTATAACCTTGGCCAACAGGAGGCCATCAAGCAAGTAAATGTGGTGACAGGTACGGTTTAATTTATAGCAAGTTAGTTTTAAACACTTGTTACCTTGCATGTGTTACCTTACTACTGTTTGTATAGGATTTGTTTTGATTTGTGATAATCCGGCAAGAGCACTCTTCGATATGGGAGCATCACACTCCTTTTTGTCCGAAGGATTTATATCGCGCATCGGAGTACCCTCTTTGTTGGCAAATGACAAACTGGATGTGTTGTTGCCAAATGGGTGTTTGATGCACGCAGATAGAGTCTGTGGCATAAAGATTCGTATTGGGAGTCAGGAGTTTGAAAGAGGGTTAGGTCTACAATACTCTAGAGGGGGGGGGGGGTGAATAGAGTATGTTTAAAATTTATTAGGTCCCAATTCAGGAAGGTGCTGTTACAGCTTTTGCTGTAAACTATAAATGTGCAGTAAATAGAAAGCTGAAATACAGATAATATTAAACCTAATCACAGCCACACAACAAGAACAAAAAGAAAAAGATGAGCAACCAGACGACACAATGAATTTATATTGGTTCCCCTCAACTGGGTACATCCACTCTTCTACCACCCTTGGTAGGAATCCACTCAGATTTTTGATCAGGTGCCTGACACCAATGGGTTTTGATCAGGTCCCAAAAACCAACTCAAGTCTTTTGGTAAGGAGACTTGCAATCAGGAATCACTTTTGAAGGGAGATGACAACCCTTTGTACAGGAGGGGGTGAGAGAGTGATTTTGTCTTCTCTATCAACAATCAGAGAGAAGACTTATGTGGAATGATGTTAGCAAAAGCTCCCCCTGAGATGTAGAATGCAGGGAAGATCTCTGTGTAGGACTCCATTCAGAGTACTTGACAAGCAAGACCACTGAGAACTTCAAATTGAACTGTCCTCCTTGGAGAGTCTGTAAGGTCTTGATGTACCTTAGTCTTGGGAGCTCTTCACCGAACCCTCTAAGAAAGATCACTGCCCATCACGAGCTTCGGGAAGAGCACCTTTGTGAAGTTAGCCTCGTCCG